>PIJE02001579.1:11898-16898 GCA_002895965.2 Coryphaenoides rupestris | reverse complement strand
CACGTTTGCTAAGTCATCTGCTGGCTGACCGAGAGGTTAGCACCGCCGCCGCTGTCCCGCGGAGACCAGCACAGCGGCTGGGGACACAACACACACACACACACGCACACACACACACACGCACACGCACACACACACACACACACACACACAGGCAAAAACATGTCGAGTCTTACTTTTACGTGTTGGAGAGTATAGTCATAGTTTCTGAGATACAAACTGATTTAGTTTGATCACAACTTGTTATTTGGGGATTTTCTTCTCATTCCACCATCTCTATTTATATTTCTCTATATCTTCCTCTCCGCCTCTCCTCCTCTCTCCCCATCTCTCCACCCTTACCCTCTCATCTCTTCCTCTTCATCTTCATCTCCTCTCCTTCCCCTCTCCTCCTCTCTCTATCCGTGGTACTTATCCTCTCGAGGGGGTGTGTGCTGCAGCAGATGCTAGTGGGTGAGTGGGTGGGTGGGTTGGTTGGTGGGTGGGGTGGGTGGGTTGGTGGGTGGGTGGGTTGGTTGGTGGGTGGGTGGGTGGGTTGGTGGGTGGGTGGGTTGGTGAGGCGGGAAATCTGGACGCGTGACAGCGACCAACAGATGCTACAGCTACTGTCTGCATCAGCCAAATCACCAGCCCAAATCAGGGCTGGTAAGGGCTGGTTGATTAACACCCCCTACCCCCCCCCCCAGCACCCCAGTGTTGACATGTGTGTGTGTGTGTGTGTGTGTACAGTACACACCTGTGCATATTTCTGTCTGGTAGGGGGGGGGGGGGGGGGCGTGGGGGTGGTATATGCGTATGTTTGTATGTGTACTACAAGGCGGGCACACACACACACACACACACACACACACACACACACAGGCGGAAACATGTAAACAAGATGCAAAAAGGAACACACTGTATGAAAGGAAATGTATGTTATTATGGAGGATAATGAATACACTCTCGCATTTCTCTGACTGATTCTCGATTTGTGACGATTAACAGGTTGCATGAGCTGACTACAATCACACATACACATACACACACGCACGCACACACACACACACACACACATACAGACGTGTGCAGGCAGGCATGCACGCATACACACACACACACACACACAGTTCATTCTCAGGAATACTATACCGGAAATAACTGTGTGTGTGTATATATATGTGTGTGTGTGTGTGTGTGTGTGTGTGTGTGTGTGTGTGTGTGTGTGTGTGTGTGTGTGTGTGTGTGTGTGTGTGTGTGTGTGTGTGTGTGTGTGTGTGTGTGTGTGTGTGTGTGTGTGTGTGTGTGTGTGTGTTCGGGGTCGACGTCGATGTCTTCTCTGAGCAGGAAATACACCGGGTGGCTTAATATTTCCGCCCGCGTCAGGCCAGAGGGCAGATAGGGAATGGGAATGGGACGGTAACCGTTGCAGTGATAGATTGTCTCATTCCCACGGCAATCAGAGACACAAGTAATGAAACCACGTCATTAAGCATGCGTATGTATATTTTTCCATTTATCACGGGACATTTACCAGGAGATATAGACACAAACAATGACCGAGCTACAACCTAAACAATGTAAGAGATTGGCAAATATACATTTCAGAGGAACATGTGGAATATCGCAGTAAACAGTACACGGTCGAAACGCAACAAGAAATTACCGAGGATGGGAAATGTATGAGGAGACCCATCGAAATAAACAAGTTTTCTCTTTACAATACAGAGAGAGAGAGTTAAACATTTTATTGATTTGAAATTGCCTACAGTTGAAATCTATACTTGGCACTGCAATACTAATTATCCCTTCACGCTATAATTAATTAATATGTTGTTGAACAGTTTATCAAAATGACGACTTAGTCTGCGTACAGATATTGCCGGTACACACGCACACACAACACACACACACACACACACACACACACACACACACACACGCAAAACATCATTGTTGTTATTTCGATAGTTTTCACCCGAGACGATTTGTCACCTATATACCTTAATTCATTATCCTATCCAGTCATTGCATACCGCTTACATCTGCTTTATATAAATATCTACATGTACTTTTTGTGCTTCTGTTGCAAACGCAAGTGTCTGCAGAGAAGCGATATTTCATCTCTCATCTCGCTCTCGTCTTAATGCTAATCCACAGAGCGCCCTATAGCAGGTTACAGCCGCGGTTCATTTGCATGACGAGTGACTCAGCTCGGGAGCGTCTGCGTTTTTCCTAATAAGTGGAAAAGGCACCGGCGCCCTCATATTAGCAACTGGAGATCGGCCACCTTCTGGCGCCACGATCTGCGCCGTCTTCAGGATCGGAATCGGGATCAGAATCTGAAGCTTTCTTGGCGTTAGTTCTGACAAATCAGCGATGTGCTCTTGTGAAATTGGTGCATAACATTGATCATGAAACACAGAGGGTAATGGTATAGAAAGGCAGCACTTTAGTTTCGGGAACACATATTCACCATTAACTGGTTCCTTATTGGCATGCATATTAGTCGCATATTGGCTCTTTATTAGTCATCGTAAAAAAAAAGCACTTATTAATGCCTCGTTCTGCAACTACTAGGCCATTAACTAAGAGTTGAAATGATCTTCTTTCTCGACTGCCTTTTTTTTAAGACGATAGTTGACGAGTGTGTCAGTCAAGTCCTAGAAAACGGGACGGTTTTTCCCTTCCCAGACTTCGCCAGCTCAGCGTTGTGCTACAGAGCTGGGATGTGCACGTGTCGTCTTCGTGAGTCTTGTGCGTTTGAAGATTGAAATCTCATTCAATTCAAGACGTGCGAGAAAAAACATCGAGACTCGGCAGGTGGAAATCGTCACGTGTCGTCCGCCAGTCGGAAGTCAAGTTGTATTTCACACGCTGTCTACCGAACTCTCATCCGGAAATGTGACCTTTTAGCGTTTCTCAAAAAATGTTCTTCCTCTTCGCACCAATCAATTTGAACTAAAATGCCATTCAGTTCAATCATTCCATCGCCATTAGGGAGGGATCCTCTTAGAACACTTATCAGTGAGGCTGGAGGTGATTAAGGGAAAAGGTCACTAAATGACCGCGTGGATCATTTGGCCGCAGCTCAGCCAGCGGGAGGTCAGAATGTCTCGCTGCTTCACCTTCCACCGTCTCTTTCCTTCTACATTTGTTCTTGTTTCTTTATATTCTCCCCTCGTTCTATGACACGACTGTACCGAGAGCTTCACCGCCGCGTGAAGACAAAAGGCTTTATCGTGTGGCTCGACTTTTCTTTACAATTGGCGGCCGATGTTTTTGCCGTGACTTGAAAAAGCTCGGGAAATCGAAAGCAAAAAGAAATAAAGCCGTAACTTCACTTACGCTTCTCTGGTTTTTGTTTTGGCGCCCGTCGGAGACCGAAGGGGACGCATATTATTTTCCTTTCCGTCCGAAAATTCCATGTAATATTCGGCTACGGGAAGTAAAACTAAATATTTGATTCCATGTGTGCAGCCTACGCCTCTCCGAGGGAGTGTTCTTTGTTTTACTACGTGAGCCGGGCACCGAGAAAGAAAACATTGCCTGCTCCCCCAGCGGAGTCTCCCCGTCACACACACTCACGGTCTCACACACACACACACACACGCACACACACACACACACACACATGCACGCATACACACACACACACACACACACACACACACACACATGCACATACATATACACAAACACACACAAAGCATCTTTTTCCCCAGCACCAATATCCTAGCAGCACCACCTCCACCACCACCACCCGAGCACCACCACCCTAGCAGCACCACCACCACTACCATCCTAGCACCACTACCTCCACCACCACCCGAGCACCACCACCCACCCGAGCAGCACCACCTCCACCACCTCTTAGCGGCAATGCAAAATACAAATAATAAGCTATAACTCGACATTTTAAGAACGAGCAAAGAATATATTGTTAGTTCTTCCAATACAAACTTGGCGAGGATGCCACTTGGTAATGTCCAATCAATGGGGGGTTCCTAAAGATATATACACATGATTTATTCATTCTCATTCATATTATATTAGTGGACGGTCTCATTATATACCACGAGATTTTATAGATGGTCTTAAAGTCATAATGGGACAAACAAAGAGAGATCAAATGGAAGTTACGGCCTTCTGCCGTGAGCATGACGCCTTAATATTCTGTGCAGACGGTGCAGAGGCAAAACAACTTAACTTCCAAATAAGGGTCAAAGGTCAAGTTTGCGCTCGGCATTAATGTGTACACTAAATAACTTCATGAAAAGACATTTCCAATGATTTACCCGAAGGGAAGTTGGATGGGCGACAGACAAACGCATACTTATGAGTACAAGTACTTTTTAACTTCTCAGTTGGACACTCGGTTGGGAAGCTCAGGTCTTTTGACTTTGTAGATCAGTACAGCTCACTCGCAATTCCTGTATATTCCTGTACGTACAGTATATCTGATATAGTGGCGCCCGATCGATATCTCATACAGCATATTATATATTATAGTTTCCAAAGTCCTCAAAGAACTGCTGAATAATTCAACGACATCTAAGCCTTCGTTTCTCTGCTAAAGGGCTTTACTCTGAAGCAGTGAACGGAGGTGTTCTGCATACATATCTAGACATACATATACAATAACAATACGAATATTTGGGAGTTTTTAAAACAAAGAATTCCATACTGATACCAAGTCAGCTTGTCAATCTTAGAGAATACTATCTAAAAATAAAATAACATTCCAATAATACATATAATATCTACATTATATCATAAATAACACAAACGAATGCAAAAATAAATAATGCAAAGCACACGAGTCTGAGACTAAGAATAACAATTAGGCCTGACGTTTATCCGGACAAGGTCACCCCCGCTCAAGAGAGGTCAAGTTGAGGTTATGCACATTTGGTCTTATATATATTGATCACAATCTAGCCACCGGGAGATGAGAGGTCAAGAGGTCGCGGCGGGTGAACCGGAGGTAGCACCGACGGTAACTAAGTGCGATGGTGTGT
>PIJE02001578.1:102500-107394 GCA_002895965.2 Coryphaenoides rupestris | reverse complement strand
TTATCCATCTTGTAACCCCTGCATAACATTAGGCTGCTATTGCGCTGCTTAAAGCATAGTAACTTCGTCACTAATAGTAAGTACTACGGTTGGGGTATGGCATTCATAATGTTCCTAGCTAGAGAGTAGGCATGTCGAAGTAATTACGATGCTAGCACGATATTGTTCAGTGTCAATATAGTACGTGTACTATAGCGATAGTATCGTGCAAGAGCCTTATTAACCACGTGTATATAATAATATACTGTAATAATCGGCATATAGCTTTCAAACAACCAGCCAGCCGTCAAGCTGCTGGCCACAGACTCCTCTTATCTCCTACTTCCACTATGTGATTGAACAACACATGTTGCCAGGATTTATCTTCTGAAGGTAGGGCCCCCCCAGGAGACAGCTCAGGCGACCCCCAGCCCCCGGGGGTCAGCCCAGGCTGCCACATTACAGCGCGGCGGCGGCGGTGGTGGTGGCGGCGGCGGCGGCCGATGGGCAGAATAAATGAGGGGCGGCGGTGACGGGAAACAGCCAGGAGGACCGAACGTGTTACCGCCGTCCCAATTAGACGCGAGTATGGATTACACATAACTTACGCCCGCCGTGTTCGGAGGACTTTTTCGTCACTAAATGGCTTCATGAAGTCCTGCCGTCTGTGCTTAAAGGTGCTCGTATTATGCATGCATTTCGTGAGTACGGCGCGACGGCTGAGGACCGCGCCGGCGTCCTGAAGTGACCCGCGTGACCCGAGTACAGACATGGAGTCCACTGAGGCAGTGTTAGGGTTTCATTTGTAAGATTGTGCACAATTGTTGGACAGATTATAACAAGGATGAAAGAGAGACACATTTAGAATTATGGCTTTTTATGTCTTCTTCTGTACCGAGGTGTGTGTGTGTGTGTGTGTGTGTGTGTGTGTGTGTGTGTGTGTGTGCGTGTGTGTGTGTGTGTGTGTGTGTGGTGGGTTGGCGCCAGGAGTGGTGGGATCATGACGACAACAGCGTCACCGCAACACATTCCATCGCTGACAACCTCCATTGTTTGTCTTCACCAAGTGACTCCCGCCGGCGCGGAATTGTGACAAGTGTCCGTCTAGCGCCGGGGTGTCCGACTCACTTGAGGGTCGAGGGCCGTAACGGAACAAAAGCTGCTTTAAGCGGAGGGCCGGACGAACAAAATACTTTTAATATGATTGAAGATACTCTCGCGCAGAGTTTTAAAAAGTCTCATTACCTTAATTAAACGAGTGAAATTAGGAATGTACAGAAGGCATAAGGCATACATAAGAGTGTGAGAGTTTTAGGCCAACTTGTTTTATTCCTTTCTCATGTTTCTATTATTCTTGTTTCTAACTAAAAAAATGCACATTGCAACCCGTGCAGCTTAGCGCATATTTGTACGAATTACAATAATTTTTTTGTGTGATTATGGATAAAGTGAAGAAGTCACCAAGAAATAATAGAACAATCCATTTTATAAAATTCCCTCAGGGTCCGGATTGGATCGGCTGAGCGGGCCGCATCTGGACCCCGGGCCGCATGTTTGACACCCCTGGTCCAGAGTGACAAGTAAAAGTTTCCTGCGTTCCGCTATGACACCGAGGTCACGTTTCAGAACAGTTTGTGAATCAGTCCACATAGGAAAGTGGTCCAAAAATATCCGATTCCATACGGTGTGTTCACACTGTTATGTGAAAATCAGATCTGAGTCACATATGAGCAAAAGTAAACTGGGTCTCCTTGGGCTGCAGTGTGAACTCCCATTATAAATGATGTTCACGACTAGTCAACTATCATTTCTGTGCTTCGTACCGTCGTCTGTTAAACACAATATCGCAGATGCTCACCAAGACCTAGTCATGGGAATATGCACATAAGAATTAGACTATGCTTTTATAAGCCCAATTAGGTTTCCCTAAACATCCAATGATCCATTGAATTATTTTATTCAACACAGCAGTTGGTAACTGGTGACGGTCTTGGCAGGTGAGCTGTCATTCACGATCTTTTCCTGACTTTATTTAAACTAAAGAATATTTTTTGGAGTGGGCCAGCGTGGTGCGTATCCCAGGAGCACCGACGCATAGTTAAATCAAACACGACGCCTTTCTTTTGTCTCCATCGACGGCCATGAATGAATGGAATATCTATTATTTAGTCACGGATATAACTGCGTGTACTATTCAAGACAAGGGGGCGTCGGACTCGTAGATGTAGATTTTATGTTTGCGGTGTCAAAACAGTGAAAAAGGCCAGCGAGTTATAAATATGAGAAGAGAAGGAAAAAAGGAAGGTTTTTCTGTTGCTAGTTTACATGGGAGTCTATGGAGCAGTTCATTGTGTCTGTTGATGGGCGTCTGTCTGTCAGTCTGTGTGTGTGTGTGTGTGTGTGTGTGTGTGTCTATGTCTGTCTATCTAAGATGGCAAAAAACATACAGAAAAATAGGAAGAAGTCAAATAATTATGAGGAATAACAACAGTTGCCCTGAGCGGCGTCCCCAGTCCACTGATAATCACTGTGTGTGGATGAATTGAACTCTCAGCAGCGCTAATCACTCCGGAGGCGAACCGTTGAAATGTCAATCAATTCAGTTTGTTAGCCGGTAAAGAACCCGTGATCCCACGGATTATATGCATGTACTGTATGTATGTTATATGAATGTACTGTATGTATGTTATATGAATGTACTGTATGTATGTTATATGAATGTACTGTATGTATGTTATATGAATGTACTGTATGTATGTTATATGAATGTACTGTATGTATGTTATATGCATGTACTGTATGTATGTTATATGAATGTACTGTATGTATGTTATATGAATGTACTGTATGTTATATGAATGTACTGTATGTATGTTATATGCATGTACTGTATGTATGTTATATGAATGTATGTATGTTATATGTATGTATGTATGTTATATGCATGTACTGTATGTATGTATATGTATGTATGTATGTATGTATATATGCATGTATGTATGTATGTTATATGAATGTACTGTATGTATGTTATATGAATGTACTGTATGTATGTTATATGAATGTACTGTATGTATGTTATATGAATGTACTGTATGTATGTTATATGAATGTACTGTATGTATGTTATATGCATGTACTGTATGTATGTTATATGAATGTACTGTATGTATGTTATATGAATGTACTGTATGTATGTTATATGAATGTACTGTATGTATGTTATATGCATGTACTGTATGTATGTTATATGAATGTACTGTATGTATGTTATATGCATGTACTGTATGTATGTTATATGAATGTACTGTATGTATGTTATATGAATGTACTGTATGTATGTTATATGAATGTACTGTATGTATGTTATATGCATGTACTGTATGTATGTTATATGCATGTACTGTATGTATGTTATATGAATGTACTGTATGTATGTTATATGAATGTACTGTATGTATGTTATATGCATGTACTGTACGCTGCAACTGTCTTGACTGAGTTTATGTGTTTATGTGAACGGCCGCTCATTGGAACAGCGCGCTCCATCAGTCAGCACATCGATGAAATTAAGAGGAAAAAACAAACAATAATCATTTTTAATCACATTTCTTGACAGACGAAGGTTTGTGTATTTCGGAAGATAATTTAGATGTAAAATTACAAAACAACTCATTGTGTTTTGTTGCCCCCCTGCTGAATATTTCAGAGCCACCTTCAATTATGCACGTCGCTAAATGTCACACTTCAGCCTAATTTAAAATAAGATTTTGTTCGAAAAACAAAACATAAAGCATTCAAATTGCTCTTAGAATACACACAACGTTTTTTTCAGATTGTTTTTATAGTCGACGATTTGTCATTCTCATCACGTCTGACAATTAACCGTCTGGGAAATTACTGTCAGGTAAGAAACATCCCTGTTCCAGTTATGCAACATTAAATAATAGACCTGTTATGTTTGTTCAGAAACTGAGCTCCTGGCTGTGTGCTAATTGTCAAAGCGGATGAGAACTATGAGTCCTGCACCAAGTCAACCTCGTGAGGAGGCTTCCTGCTTTGGGTTTGAGTCGTAGGCCTCGACAGTTCGACATTCTTGTCTTAAGATGAAAATACTGAAAAATATAAACGCAAAATGGAGTCTCTCTTCAAATTAATCAAATAACTCCCCTGGGAGAAAAACAGTAAAAGAAATATATATCTCAAGCTCAAATATTTATCAAAAAGCTCAAAGCGTCCCCAGAGTTCTCCCTTTCCACCGCGAGCAGAACAAAACACAACAAGTTGTGTTTTCCTTCCCCTGCTCTCATGGTCCAGCATCCCCTCTGGTGGACTGCAGGTCAACTGGCATTTCTATTTTAATTGTTTCTGTCAACGTGTTGCAGGAAGTGACCTCGTGTCTCAAAGTCAAACCCTCCCGGGCCGGGCCTGGCCTGGCTCTCCAGAGGGACGGGAGTGGAGGGTGAGGGAGGGCCTTATCCCCACGGATATTGCCATGTCAAAGGTCAGGCATAGCCTGGACAGCACCGGCGAACCCTTATCCAGCAGGATCTGATGACCAGCACACACACACACGCACACACACACACACACACACGCACACACACACACACGCACACACACGCACACACACACACGCACACACACGCACACGCACACACACACACACACACGCACACACACACACACACACACGCACACACACTTGTTGATCAAAGTTAGGATAAAAGTCCATCTTAAGTTAAGATAAAAGTCAATTTTAAGTGAAGATAAAAGTTAGTCTTCCTTCTCTGAGTGTGCTCCACCGTGAACCATCTTTAACCGCTGTGACGGCGGTTCACTTTAAAGGGCTCCTATTATACCACCAGGTGTGAGTGTGATTAGCCACCGCAAGCAGAATCTCCGGCTTATGACA
>PIJE02001578.1:0-97500 GCA_002895965.2 Coryphaenoides rupestris | reverse complement strand
TCAATGCCTGTGTGGCATCGGGAATAAAATACTTCTTGTAGATTTCCCGGCTGGCCCTTGGGACCCTGAATCCTCGGCCAGACGGGAACAACTCAAACTCAGGGTGTCGTGGGTGTGAGCTATCTGTCATATTATATGTTTAGCCTTCCTGTGCACCGCACTGTTGTGACTTGTCAATCACCTTCCCTGCGATGTTTCCAACTGTGGAGAGCTTGTTTTTCCTCTTTAGACTCAATAAGTCAGACCAGGCTGTTATGTTAAATACGATGCTTTCAACCAGGCTTCTGTAGGCCGCTTCCAGGTGTGTTGGCTCACTGGTTGGCTCTCTTAAAAATGCTCTCAGCGTTCCCATTAAAGTCTGATCAATGATTCCGCCCAAGTATTTAAAATGTTCTTCTCCAGGCTGGTTCTTGAGTATGACAGGGAGGATGTTACTGGTTCCACTTGGTTGTGTTTGTATTCTACGTTCTTTTGGGTGGGTCGTCTTCCTGGACGCCCACTTCGCGGTCTGTCTTTGACGAGGTTTCACGGGAACTTGGCCTTCAGGTTGGATGTGGGTACCGGGGCCGACTCCTAATAATACTTGGTCTTGCAGAACACCATCTTCAACTTGCCCTACCGCACGGGCGCCTTATCCAGATGAGACTACCGCGGCACGCCGATGCTCGGAGCCGACACCAAATTACCATTTCAGGCCCAAGGTGTGCATGTGTGGGTGTATTTGTGTGTGTGTGTGTGTGTGTGTGTGTGTGTGTCTGTGCTTTGTGTGTTTTGTGTTTTTCTTCATTGCATGCTTACTGATTCGGGCAGATGTGCGTCTCACAGAACTACAATTAGCTAAACATTCTAGTCTGGTAATATCTCGCGGTGGCAAAATACAAAAGTAGACTAAACCGTGTGACGGCAGGACCTCATCATTTGAGTCTCTTGACGGACGGACGGATTTACGACAGAGCGGGAGACGGCAACAGTCCTCATTCACCAGGAAATGAAATATTCCCCATACATCCAGGAGATTGACATTCCAGGTCCACCAAGAGAGATGTGCTCCAGCAACAGTGGCTGTTAGAAAGCTCCGGAATGCAATCACGGTTTCATGGTCACAACACACACACACACACATACACACACACACACACACACACACACACACACAACATACACCACACACACACACACACACACACACACACACACACACACACACACACACACACACACAAACATACACATTACACGCATGCATGCACACGCACACACACACACACACACACACACACACACATGCCCACAGATACACATACAAATGCACGTTCAGAATACAAACACACACACACACACACACACACACACACACACACACACACACACACACACCACGAATCATACCCCATCCACACAAACACACATGTACTGTATGTACATAATTCACAATAAAAGCATCACAATGCCATCTAGTGGCACCACCGGGTACTACATCCCCACACAACCCTATAGATACATGTAGAGGCTGTGTGTGTGTGTGTGCGTGTGTGTGCGCGTGTGCGTGTGTGTGTGCGTGTGTGTGTGCGTGCAGAGCGTTCCCGAGGCGTTCCCGAGGCGTCCCCACAGCGCTGAGGGTAACCGACCCTGTAGCTCACACTGCAGCGGCGAAGGCTGGCGAGGCCTCGGCACCATTCCTGCTCTCCGGTAACATGACCCAGATGAGCTGCTCTCAGCAACACGGATCGCTTCCACGGAGCTATTTTAACCACCGTGTGTGTGTGCAGCCTTGTCTTGCACACCCCGGCCGTGTGAGTGATGCGTCTGCGGAGGGTTCTGGGGGGGGTCTTGGGGGTCTTGAGGGGTCTTGGGGGGTCTTGGGGAGGTGTGTGTTCGCATCACATCAACCTGTCGAGTTGGGCTCTCTTGTGCATGTGTATTTGCAATCATTAGTAACACCGTTCAAAAGGAACCCAGCGAGTGATCCTCGAGATAAGTTAACATGTAACAGCAATTACGGTCGACAGTTGGAAAAATCGGTTAAGATTTCGCAAAACATTCACCGGATCAAATTTGAATGGATAATCGTCAGCAATGTGGATATGATGACAACGTGGCTAAAAGGCAAATGATAGAACAGCTCGAACAAAATGGCGGAATACATTTATTGTGACGCAGCCTTCAAAACCAGGAAAAGACATCGGCACCGACGCCAGACTAACTATCTCTCGTCTCCGGTCACGATGACGATATCATGTCCCTGTAGCCCAGCCCGGCTCCTAACTGTGCCCTTGGTGACTCATTGGGGTTCAATATCACCGGTTCATTATTAATATCAATAAGCACAGTCGGGAGTAAAATTAATGGTTCACCTTTGAGAAATACTGGCCAAGACGCCCTTCCGCGACGACGGTGATAAATAATAAAATATCGTGATTGTTCCGTTTAAACATCGGACCGTTACTTCATGTCTGCACCTTCTGTCTCTGATCACTTTCTCGCGCTCCTTCCTACTTACCAACGCCGTGTCACGGACGGGTAGCGAAACGATCACGGAGGAGAACACGCTAAATATACACCTCAACACAATCAGCGTTCACACTTCCACGCCGTGAATGAATGTGAACGGGGATGAAAGGAAAAAAAAGATGGCGTCATCTTGAACACAAAAATAAGCCATCGAGACACTGATCCTTAAACTTCGGTCCCGACGTCCGTTTGCTCAGCCGGTCAAGCGGCGTACAACAACAACAACAACAACACCAACAACAACAGTTACCGACCCCGACACACCAGGCGGGCCCCGTGTGTCGTCGGCCACGGCCGCCGCCGGTGTCTCCGGCGTCTTAAGTGTCGCTCGGGACGGGAGTCAGGTTAATAGATGGAGTCCGACGCCCGCCTCTGACACGCCGTCTATCATCCCCGGGGGGGGGGAGGGGGAAGCGAGCGTCTCGAGATACAGAGGCGACCCCCCCGGTCAATAAGAATCACAACAAGATGCGGGCAGATATGAACCAATATTATGCTTTAGACGTTGACTTTGACACTAAAGGCTTTTCTTTTTTTCTTAACATTTGCATATTGTTCGTGGGTTTTGTTAAATTGTCACAATCCTTTCAGCGCAGGACAAAAACACACAAAAGGATAATCACAATTAAACTGTCCCGCCGCCAAATATAAAACAGACGCCTGATCAATTATGCGATCACTGTGGTTTGCATCAACACAGACGCTGTGTCGTTCAACTTGTGTCTACACCAGAAGACGTGAAGAAACTAAACCTCCGTATGTTTCTTGTGGTTATTTTTTTTTAATGTCGGCGTTGAGCAGAGCTTATACTTCGTTGTTTCTGTCGATACCAACAAGGGTTGACATGAGTAGGTTGGTCCTTTATATACATAAAGTAGAAGGAACTCGTGGACGCTACTCGTTAAACTAACCTGCTGCAGTTCAACTCAGAAGTATTCTATCTTTTAGGTTTTAAATGTGTACAACCTTCCACAGTGGGAGTATTGTTAAGTGGGAGGGTTTCTGGCACGTAGACTCATACTGGTGAATCCAAAAGAGTCACAGTATCAGGTTGAGGCTCGGTTATGAAGGGCCGTCATAGCGACACGTATATTTTTATCAGTACGTTCTCATTCAACGGATCACCCTGCAGGCTTCAGATGTGAACGTTTTTAATTTTAATCAATCCGATGTTCTACACAAAACACCGTGTTAGTGAGACTGTGGTCGTCGTCGTCGTCTCACTGAATTAGTGGTAAATTACGATGCTAATTAATGCGCACCGTATATATTGCTTCATTTCTGCGCTCGTCAACATCTCCCGGGTTGTACTGCCTCCCTGCATCTCAATACGTCGCTGACACAGTTGCTGCCATGAATATTTCACAAATGACTGCTTTTACCCACACACACACACACACACACACACACACACACACGCGCACGCACACACACACACACACACACACACACACGCGAGCATGTACTGTATATTATATTCCCATCGCGAGGTACCATGCAGCCAAGCAGCTCCGGCTGTACTCCCAACCATTCCTGGATGAACGGCTCCCTCCTCGCTCCGTCTCCAGAGTCCCTCCATCTCCCCTCTGGGGTCCGGGGGGGAGAGCTCCGTCTCCGTCCCTCTCGAGGCTCCGGGATTAAGGGGGCGTCGCGTCAAAGCGTGGGCCTCTGAAGCCCTTTGAGCCCGTGACTGTGGCGCAAAGGTTTATGCAAATCACGCCGTGCTACTTGATGCATAATGTATCCTCAATGGTGCGCCAACTCCCAGTCAAATGAAAGCATTGAGGTGATGGGGCAGCTTGTGTTCCGTTGGGAAAAGTACAAACGTCCCGAATGCTATTCATCTTCGGTTGGTTGTGGCGGCAGATTGCATTAATCCATTCATCACGTTCTTCCCGGTCGTGTGAACGGCGAAAACGAAGGACTTTTGTGACAGCAAAGTCGAGAAAAGTTCAATTTATTTATTTTCTGGCGGAATCGTTCCGTGCATTAGCGACTCTGATTGAATTGATGTTATAATAAAAACATTTATTCCAAATCTACTTAAGTGGCCTCATTTCATCATGCTTCACTGTTTAGTATTCAGACAAGGGTGTTGTCCAAAGCCACATGATCTCTGTGTTCTTAACCAGCGGGTAGAACAGGGCTCAGGGCATCCAAGGCTCCAGGACTGTCTGCATGATGGAGGCTGTTCTCAATGGACATCGCTATCTCTCAGACCTGCTTTCTTGGAATGTTGGCAGTCGTTGTACCTTTCACCCTGCAGGTCCCAGAAATGAGAGTTTAGAGTTTGCTTAGCCGGCTGCCACCGCGACCCGACCCCGGATAAGCGGACGATAATGGATGGATGGATGGATGGATGGAGTTTGGAAGAACTGCTCTTTGTTACTGTGCCCCTCATACCTGGAATATGCTTCAACGAATGTTTGAGCTATTCCTCATTAGTTCCGCTGAACAAGTTCTATTTCTATTTTGTATTCTTTTATAACTACTGTCGGCTGTCGGGCGTTTTGCACACAAGATTTTCACTCACTGCTTACACTCACGTGTAAACTGTGAAGTGACAATAAAAATACTTGTTATTGTCAATTCAAACTTGAAGTTTGAATTGCTTTAACTGCTTTTTTAAATTGTTCTTATTCATATTGTTCTTATTGTTTTAGTGTATTTGTCTTATATACATAGCAATGTATTTCTCATTTATTGCCATTTGATTTTAGTTGTGTTTGCTTTTATTCTATGGACCTCGGCACCGTTGAAAATGAGGGATTTCCCTCAATGTGTTTTCCGAGGTTTCAAATAAAATAGACGATAAATGATGAATGAATCCAAACCTTCTGGCTGGGAGTCGCTGCCCCCCCTTCACCACCACACCGACTGGTTTGCTGACTCCATTGTTTGAACCGTCGACCGGCGAGATGCCTGCAAAGCATCGCAGATACGACAAATACGACACAAATACAAAAACCGTTAAACGACTTAATAGGCATCGTGCACGGCTCTGTCGCTAACGACAACAAAGGAAGGCTCGCTCCCATTGGCTGAAAAGGTCATTGTGGTCATTTGACCGCCATGACCTCGATCCGATGGCCATCAGGGGATACCGAACTGGTAGCGTGTCACTGTGTTGTGTAGAGTAGCTTGTACAACGCCATACGTTTATGCATCAGCATATTATAGACAATTACAACCTACAAGTGCAATTATCACGTTGCGTAGCGCAACACACACCCAGCAATTAGAGAGCTATAGGGGGAGGCGGCCAGGCTGCAGCTCAGTCCATCAAATGCAAACTTTGAGGAGTGTTTCTGTGCACTTCTGAGCAGAGATAACGATTATTTTTGATAATCCGTGAAATAGGGATATATACAGTATATATATATATATATATATATAGATATACTGTATATATATATATATGTGTATATATATGTCCATGTCAAGATTCACAGGCCACAGCCGCGGGTCTTTTTGTGAGTCAAACCCTTCGCAGCGGCCATGAACTCAAAACTCTTGAAAACTTTTATGGAATCAGATCCTCTCAAGATGAATGAATGCACACCGAAGGATTCACAAATGTATTCGGGGGTTTATATATAAATGACTCTCTCCACAAGTCATTTTCAATTCATACGAAAATATTTATTGTGTTATAAAAAAAACAACATTACTCAGGCTAAGGCGCACACATGTACTTCTGATCCACATATCTGATGCACACATTTCTTTATTTGTATTATACATACAGTATGTTCATCAAAAACATATTGAGATGTTGTTACCTTTATAACTGTTGAACTTGCATTCACCAGCTGCTTTTTTTTCCAACAGGGAATCCTCCAGCCAATCAGAAGGCTGGAGAAGCGTAGATCTGTGGGCTTTGATTCAAGGTGATCCCATCGTGTTACATCTGCGCCGTCTGCAATCATGACCACGATGTCCCTCGTGAGAGTTTATTTTCCCAAGGATGGCGAAGGAATCTCATGAATAATGATGAAGAACGTGACAACACACGACACTTAGCCTATTTTAACACTTTTAACTAACTCAGTGGCACACAACCACGATTTTAGATTACATTTTTCTTCCACTGCATTTCATGTTACAAATTACATTTACGTAAACGTCTAAATGACCGCAATCAATTTGCTAAGTGTAGTTGGTCAGGTGGTTAAGTTTAGGTATTAGGATAGAGAAGGTTAGGTTTAGGGAGGCTATTAGGTTAGAGATGGTTAGAGAGAGTTGTCGTGAGAATCCTCGTAAAAATAAACTTGCATCCCTCGCATCACCTCTGTAGATATAAAGACTTATATATTTATATATTTATATTTGCAATATGCTCAACATGGTGTTTGGTCGTGAAACGTGAAACATATTCGGCTTGTTACCCGCTTGACGTAAATCATGAAATGTTCACGAATTATGGAAGATTGGCTCATAATTGCAGAAACAGCCGCTCTGCTAGCTCGGCTTGAGGCGACGGCGCCTGACAAAATGTCATTTTATTTCTGCCGACGTTGATTCGTTCATCTCAAGACGTTACTCGGCTAAGAGAGTTTAACCTCGTTAGCGGGCGGACAAGACGCGCCGACGTCACAACTTCCAATCATCACCAATCGTTCATAATTCCAGAACATTTCATGACCTCCGACACGGGACAGCAAGCTCAACGTGTTTGGTTTCACTTACACTTACGAGCGTCGCTAGCAGACTGAGTAAAATACAAATAGAAATACAGTTTCCTTATGCAAGGGTCATCCTGTAGATAACTGCAAGCTGCCATTTGATTGGCTACAGATAATTCCCTGTTGAATAAAAAGCCTCGACTCTCGACTAACATCCTAATGTTTTTGATGAAAATTGTTAATACTTGTATATTTTAATACGTATATTTGTGGACATGTAAACCATGTAAAGCATGTTTCTTTTTGTATTATGTGTATTTTTGTACAATTGTGTATTTTTTTTCTCCAATTGACATCATATTTTGTGATTTATTTCTGGATACACAAATCCAGAAATATATTTTGCGAGTCCTTCTGTGCTTTCACCAACATTGAGACTGAGCCGACGTGTTTTTATGAACACAGTGTGAAATAAAAGAAGCTTTCGTTGTCTGCAGCGGCGTTGCTACGTTTGAATGACTGACGCCCCGCTGCCGGGGGGTTATCATGCTAGTGGTGCGCATACGCCACCGATCAACCCCGCCGACGACGACGACGACGACAGCGGCAGCAGCTGCAGTTTGTCCGGGTGGAGCTGACGGAGGCCCCCGTGCCGAGCGAACACACCGTCACCAAATCACTCACTCAATAGCTTTCCCCCCGCCGCTCGCTCTCGCCGGGATGCGTGGCGGTCGAGGCCTACGAGTGAAGAGCCTCGTTGATGTTGATGTTGTGCACATGATGACAGCGAGGGAGGGAGGGGGGATGGGAGAGATGTTCTCGTGATCTTTATCAGCTGTTACTACACGTCTCTGGCTGCCGTCTCGTCATATATTGGGTGTGTTTGCTGGGCCGTGTGCAAAGTGCGGTTGTCCTCAGTGTCTCGATAAACTAGATACGAATGAACATGTGTGAAAATGTACCTCTGTGATTCTCAGAGAAGCCGTCGCCTTTCACTTTCATTTCATGGTTGTGTTCTTCTTGCTGCGTTCTTGTGTTCCCCGCGGTCAACACTTTGTCCTGCAGGCTTTGCGGGTCAAAGTCACCGTCTAATAACGTTTGATTGATTAATTGAGGGAACATTTTAAACCCCTTCCCAATCCCCTGGTATCTCTGAGAGCGTCACGGAGCCGCCCTGAGCCTCGACACGCTCCGCCCCCCCGCCACCGTGTTGTCTTAGCACTGGATTTAGCAGGGTATTAACTGAACACATGCCAGTGAGTCAAACGTTTTTAGGGAGGCCAGGGGACCTGACCCCCGGTCGTGCCCGGTGGGGTGTCATGTGTACACGACTCCCTCCCCTCCAAGGCTCCTGGCAGCCGCGGGCAACAGGTGCGATTTATGAGCGGAGGACAGGGGGGTTGGTGGGCTGCAGCCAGACCCTGGGAAGGGAAGGGAAGGGTGGTGGAGGAGGAGGAGGAAAAGGAGGAAGAATTAAATATAATTCTTGGATGAAGCGGTCAAGTGAGCCCCAGCGACGTGTTCTCAATAAGAGAGAGTGTGATAATGTCGTAATAATTCCCCAAAAATTGCTGGGCTTATTTTAAGGCCAAGGATGATCTGAAAAAGGGAGTCTTGTCGTCCCCCCCGCCCCACGCCACCCCACCCTGAGGCTGAGGCCCACCCTCCTGGGACCCCGGTGGGGCCGGAGACTTCTGAAGAATCCCAACCCAATCACGGCTCCCCCCCCCCTACGCCATGTGACTAAAAACCGATACGGATACCAAACCAGCAGAACCTGTGAGACAACTGGTGCTGCGATATACAGTAGTGACCACCGTCACCCGCGCAGGAAGCCATCGCTGGACCCATGTTAGTAAGGCACAAAGCAACAAGGCAGCACATCATCTCGTCTGAAGCTTAATAGAATACTATATAATATATCATATAATGGTCATATACTATATAATATATCATATAATAATGGTCGTTAATATGTATGAACAATGCAAATACAGAACAAAACCCGACTTTGAAATGCATATACCGTACGTACTTGTTGTCTGCTATCTGAAAGTTGGCAAGCTGCTATATGAAAGTGACAACTATAATTATGGTATAATTATTATAATTATTGCGTATGAATTGCTGTCGTGTGTATAATTGAAGCGCAGGGGTTTGGGCCGAGCGCGTTCGTAGCGTCGCGGCGCGCGGCTAACGCGCTCGTACGCCGCGCGCCGGATCACTGGGATGTTCCGATGTCTGCTAAATGGTCAATTAACATGGCCGCCGCTTGCCTTCTTCCACCCCGACTGGATGTTCAGTCGTGTGTTAAAGTGTGACGACCGGAGATACACAAACGCCATCGACGATGGTTTCATGCGGCCGCTCGCTCCCTCAATTTAAAATTAAATGAAATGGAATGAAATCAAATCAGATGAAACAAAAACACAATCAAAACTAATCTAATTCAATCTAAAGGTGTACGTTGGCAGTGGAAGCAGGACACCGGTTGCCCCCGCGAGAGGTAGTCCGTTAGCGCGTCTCTGCGCCGATGATTGGACAGGAGAGAGACTTCAAGCCAACATTAAGGTGCGGTTCAGTCCGGCTCCACCACCGGAATACAACTCACTGAAACGAAGTCTTTGTGAATGAATACTTAATCATGAATAGACTCCAACCTTCAGGGCACTGACCCCGGCTCAATACCTTTTTTAATGCATTTTTATGAAATGTTTTTCACAAAGGCGCAGCCGGAACAGAAAAAGCTGTTTCAGGTTTTTTTTTTCTCTCTCTCTCCTTTTCCTCCAGTTATTAGAATTAATAATTTATTTATTTTATAAATCACGGGTGTGATTTATGTGCTGCCGTGGGTTGCGGTTCTGACCACGTGTTTCAGACGGGGCCAAACTGGGCCAGCTGCCCAATAATCTCGCGCCACGGGGTGACCCTCATATCACCCCGCCCTTTTATACGAGCCAGATCAGCTCGGGAGGTTCTACAAAAAAAAAAGTCATTTCTGTTCTACGTCTTCAAAGCTTGAAGATAGTGAAATCTGCAAACAACAAAAGTAATAACAAGTACAAGTAACAAAATCAGATGGCCGACGACTGAAACAATACCGATCCACTGTAATCTATAAGACATCGTTGATGCATACTTCTCTACGACCGCATTACCAAAGTGATTCTGTAAAAAGAAAAAAGAAAACCATCTCCACTTCCCAAACAAACATGTCAAAACCTCAGGTCATGCCTCCGTGGAGCCACACGTACAAACACTCGTTCATTAAAGATGAGAGGACGAGATGGAGTCACACGGAACAAACTAAGAGAGAGAGAGGAGGATGACAGCCGGGGGGGGGGGGGGGGGGGGGGGGGGCAGTAAATTATGAGGCAGGCGACTGGGAAACAGATGCAGACAGTTGCAAGACGGAGGGAGGGGGGGGGCGGGGGGGGGCAGCTGGTCGAAGGAATTTGCGAGAAAAAGCGTGGAGATATCACCGTACACATGGAGTTCCCACAGAGACCGGTGGGACTTGACTGGGCGGGTGGGAGAGAGCGAGAGAGAGATCAGCAGAGATGGACTGAACTGACTCCCCAACCACCACCACCCACCACCACCACCAGTCAAGTCTGAGTAGTCGTTGTCAGTTCGATGTTAGGGCGGAACCGGGAAGTGTTTCATCAGGGATAGTACAACCTGCTCCTTCTGATGAATAACCGAGTGGAGAGGACACCGAGAATGCCGGGTGCAGCATTCTCAAAGGAGTCCTCGGCGAGCCAGAGAGACAGACAGACAGACGAGAGAGAGAGACCGACAGACAGAAAGACAGAGAGAGAGTGAGGGGGGGAGGAGAGAGGGGGAGAGAGGGTGGAGGAGGGTGGGTGGTATTTTTGTGCGGACCTTGTGTGATGTCGGCGGTGATGTGCGTGCATCAAGATGTGCTGAAATAGCCCCTTGGCGTGGGATCTGCTGCTCGCGCTATTTGTGTTCCAGCGGAGGAGGTGGAGGGGCGGGACCCCCGGACGACGCCGCCCCGGTGTCACGAGGTAAGACGAACACTCCGGGGCCTCACCGCGGGACTCGGGGACCCCGGCATCCGTGTTAATATCCAGACTGAGGACTTGACCCGAGTGCCTCATAAGCCTGCAGGGAAATTACTCTTTTCAACGCCGCCCCTCCCCCGTCCCCCCCACACACACACACACACACACAAGCTAATAAAATGCACAGTGGGACTGTTACAGTACACTGGTATAAGACCAGTGATGTCACGCGTGGTTAATATCATTTTTTAGGGGCCATCACGGTAAAGAAGTGGAGAAGTAACGCTGAGTTATGCTTTTTAATCAGGCTCAGAGCTATCAGACGCAAAAAACGAAACTCAAGATTCTAGATGTTTAGTCGTCAGGCGACGCAGTGAAGTGAACTCGTCAAATGTTTATTGGCAAACTGTACTCCACGATACGACCCGACTTCTGGTTTCATATGCGGGCGATACACGACGATAGATTGCCAAATGAGCACGAGGACCATTTACACACAGAGAGAAACGCAACAATAAAATTATATTATTTAGATAGCATCTTGTTTCAGTCAGGTTCCATTTAATCAGCTGGCTTTCCTTTTACGGCGGCGTCACGGCGTTTTATAGTTATAGGCTGTAACACACATGGGGGGTTTAAAGGGGTTGAATCAGCGCTTTATCGGACGCTAAAATTATTTCGCAACCCGCGCTGTAAACACGGGACTTTAAACGGCGGCGCGACGCGACGGAGCGCTCGGACTTTATTACACGGTTTGTATTTTCTCACTTATACGCGCGACGCTAACGCTCTTATTAAGGAGAAGGTCGAGAGTTTTCCCACGGCTCGGCCTTCCATCAACTCAACTGCCTCCGCAAGACTTCCTCTCAGTCCTTATAAGATGCAACACAGAAGAACCAGGGGCTACTAAGTGCTCATTAATTTTTCATGTACAAGAACCACCTTCACCTGGTGGCCTGTGATCCTCCTACCGCCTGTCGATACAAATAAGACTCAACAAGAACTTGATGTCTTAGTTAGACGATATCAACAGAACAACATTCATCAACAGATCAGCGCAGTCTAGACAGTCGAGGCAACATTTCCTAAATGATTGCCATTGGCACCGGCATGCAGTGTCAAACTAATCTGAAAGATGAAAGATTTTTGTCGTGCAAAAACCATCATGATCATTTATTTTGTTTCTTCAGTATTCCAAGACTGTCCATCGTCAGATTATTTGTAAGACTCTAGTTGACGAGACTATAGACTTTAGTTGAGTATCGTTGATTTTTTATTTTAAATAAATGACTCATTCATAAGAACACATTCCGTGGTCATATTTTCAAATCTCCAGTCAGCTTTGAGCACTGACTTAATGTCGGGCGCGATGGATGGAATATGTTACAGCTTTTATAAATTCCCAATTCTGCGATTTCCGTCCACGATTCTGTCATCACAGAATCTATAGGACCCTAGCGTTGCTGCTGTGAGTCTGTCGCCGTCACGCTGTGCCCAGGCTGTCAAGAAAGGCCACCAGACCAAACTACTTTTTTCTGGGGAAACCATGCTAATTAATACATTCTGTTTATTAATGTTTATTAATTAATAGATTCTGCTACCAATAAACGGCACCAAATTATGCTACCAGAAGTGGCATCAGATTATGCTGCCACAAAAAAAGTGGCACCAGATTAGTGGCACAATGAAAAGCCACATAGCAGAGAGGACATCAACTTGAAATAAGACTTAACTGCATTTCTTCTTCTCTCCCCTAACAGATTTACGGCCCTCGTCACCGCTGGGCGCGACGTCCACCCGGTTCACGTCCGGGTCACGGAAGGTTAAGGCAACGTTGGTTTTAGTTTTTAACAACACAAACTCAGGCAGTCGTCCTCCCGAATGATTGTGTTGTTTCTGCTATCTTGTGCTGCGGTCTGCCGCTTTACTGATCATAGACTGCACTTGTATTGCGTTTGTATTTGTTTGTTTTGTTAGATACTGTGTGTAACTAACCATAATACCAATACAATGTTCTATTTGTGTACGGGAACGCGGTGTATTTGTGTATAAGTGCGTGCGTAACAGAAAGACGTCCGAGTGTAACCTCAGCGGTAGCCGGGGCGCAACACTCACGACGATCCTAATAATAACCTCGAGAATATCGAGCGACAGGCCGGGCACGCTGTCCATGTTCCAGGACGCGTAGAAACACCAGCATCTTAATCCTTCATACTGTTGGTGGGGTTCTCTAAGGATGTGGCGGCAAGCGAGCTCCCGGGTGTGGTGGTGGTGGTGGTGGTGGTTCAGGAGGTGGTGGTGGTGGTGTTGGTGAAGGAGGTGAAGTGGTGGTGGTGGTGGTGGTTCAGGAGGTGGTGGTGGTGGTGGTGGTGTTGATGATGAATGAGGTGAAGTTGAGGATGGTGGTGGTGGTGGTTCAGGAGGTGCTGGTGTTGATGATGAATGAGGTTAAGGTGGATTTGCGGATGGTGGTGGTGGTGGACGTGGTGGCGTTGATGATGGATGAGGTGGAGGTTGTGGTGTCGCTGGAGTTGAAGATGGTGGTGGTGGTGAGTGAAGGCGGAGGCGGAGCTTGAGGTTGAGGTGGTGCCGAGTGGTGACGGTGTACAGTACGTCGAGGGGACGGTGGGAGGAGTCGCGACGGGACACACGTGGGTCACATGACTTGTCACCTCGCGACGCCAGCCGCCCGGCGCGAGTCAACAGGGCGCCTCGCTCGCGGCCGCGTCGCCAAACTTAAATAATGTTTACGACGTCAAACGTCTCACACACACACGGCTGCCTTGTAGTCGAGAGAGAGAGAGCGGGATCACCAAGTGATAAACCGAGAGAGAGAAAGGGAGGGGGGGGAGAGCATGAGAGAGTGAGGAAAAGAGAGGAAAAAGAGGGAGGGGTGTGAAAGAGAGAGGGAGAAAAAAGGAGAAAGAGAGAGAGGGAAGAGGGGGACACAGAGAGAGAGAGAGAACGAAAGAGAGAGGAAGAGAGAGGAAGAGTAGTGAGCAGAGATCAGGGTGGAGTTTCGCTGTAGATTCTGAGGCAACACAGTGTGCTCTGTTATTCCAGTGGAATCCTAATTAATCCATTAATCTGCGTCCCCCCGACTTGTAATGCAGGTCGACTTGACAAAGGATTATGTGCTTGTTGTTGACAGTCAATAAAGGCTTACAGCCGATGAAAATACCATTATCATGTCAGAGTTATTATGTAGTTACTGTTAACACTTATTAACTTACTTTAACTTAACATAACTGAGCTTATTAACTCACAATGTTCACAAAGGTCACGATTCAGGCGATTCATTGACTAAATATGATGATGATATTTAATTGCACTATTTGTCGATGAGAATGCGCTTCTGTTTGGACTGAGGAGCGTCGTCGAGGGATATGTGTGCGTTTTGAATTAAAAAGTGAATTATTATATTAGAATGATTGTTTGTAGTACGAGTTAAAGGGCCTCTCGGTGTTTCACAAAGCATTGTAATTGTTTTAAAGCTTCCAAAATCAAAACCAAATAAAAAAGACAGAAGAACCACAAACACAATTGCCGTTCGTTCTCATCCTTTTTTTTTTTATTAACTCATCAACATCAGCGCTGTCACCGGTGAACGCCGTACATGTAGAATAACACATAAAACACGAGACGCATTAAATAATATGTTTGGCGCAAAAATAAAACAAGAAATAGCTGCGATATTTACAAGCTTCACACGTAAACCTATACATAGACTTGATGCTCGCCGTCGCCACATCAAGAGCATACTTCCTCTTCTTCATAAAAGTTTATATGGGAAAGTAAAATAACACAACCAGATACGAGTCTTTAAGAGCCGGATTAAAGGCTCTCTTTTGACTCCCCCCCCCTTTTCCTACACACACACACACACACACAACACACACACACACACACACACACACACACACACACACACACACACACACACATGACACCCACAGCCTCTCAACCTTCTAATGTTATTTGCGAGGAGCGAGAAGTCACGGATAGAGAAATCGCTAAAAGTGCTTTTGGCACTCGCCAGCTCCGGGCGTACAGCAGGGGTGTCAAACCCATTTGAGGGTGAGGCCGGAACGGACCAAGTGCTACTCGGACGGGGGGGGGCGGACTAGAAACTAAAAAACACTTTTGATCTGATTGAAGACGTCTTCTCTGTGCACTTAAAACAGCTTTTGCCTTCGTAAAAATAATGACATTAGGCATTTACGCGAGGCTAGGATCTAGGACATCTGGAGGCAAACTTGTTTTAACTTTATAATATTTCCAGTTCCCCGATGTTCAACAGAATTTTTTTGGTTTGCGTGGGCCGGATTGGATCAGCCCGCGGGCCGCATCTGGCCCCCGGGCCGCATGTTTGACACCCGTGACGTACACCCTCACACACACACACACACACATACACACACACACACACACACACACACACACCACAGCGCTAGCAGGATTTATTACAGCGCAGATCCAGGACTCGGTAGGCGCACAGGGAGGCAACCGCTTCCACACACCTGTCTGCACCGGACGGAGCGCAGGAGCGCAGGAACGACTGAGAGACCAGGTAGGGCCTGTCTGTCTGTCTGTCTGTCTGTCTGTCCATCCGTCCCTGCAGAACACTGGGGGGGGGGGCTGCAGTACAAGAGACAGGAGTGCAATGCTCGACATACATTCATTCTTGTGTTAACGTGACCCGTGTGGATACATGTGTGTTTCGGTAAAGTGCACCTGCAGTCCTGTGTGGGTTCAGCGACAGGTTGAGACGAAGATGCCAAGATGTCGTTAACATTCCCCTCCGGATCGCATCTACGTCTATGTCTGGGAAAAGTGTCTTTTAACAACTTAAGGGGCCGAGCCACACACTCTCAACAGCTCATACAGGGAGGAGAGGGTTGGGCGGGGGGGTCCCGTCGAAGAAGGCATCCAGTTTCAGTTCAGCTCTTTTTTTTTTTACAAGATTGCACGAATGCATTTCAGGCGTCTTCAGCTAGGATGTGCGTTTTGAAGCGGGCCGCAGGGGATCGGGTTACGCGGAAAAATGCGTGATTTGAGATCGGCAGGACGCAAAAAAACAGAAAGAAAGCCTTCTGGTGGAGAATGCAGTTCCCTCAGTTTGAGTTTCAGCGTCTGCAGTAGGTAGCTGTGAGGTCATCGCCTGGGAGCTGTGGGCTAACTTTAGACGGAGGTGTCAGATCAGTGCGTGTGTGTGTGTGTCTGTGCTGTGTGTGTGTGTGTGTCTGTGTGTGCGTGTGTGTGTGTCTGTGTGTGTCTGTGCATGTGCGTGTGTGTCTGTGCGTGTGTGTGTGTGCGTGCTGAGAGAATTGGATAACGCCATTCTGGGAGCAGGCTGCTGTGAGAGCTAACTTGAGGAGTACTTTGCTATAAAACAAGTCGTGGGTTTTTCGTTTGAAGAATAATTGCTGCCGCCGGAGCCAATGTTTGTCTCACGTTGGTTTGTTTGTTTGTTTGTTTGTTTGTTTGTGTCTTTTCAAATGGAAGAAGAAACAAACTAAAAGCTGCAACACGAAACACAGACGATCGTATGATTGATCTCATCTGATCGATATGTATGCGCCTCACACTGCCAGTCTGAAACTGGTTTGAAATTGCATTCATATTCAACATTATGTATCCCCCCTCCCCCCTCCCACACACACACACGTGCGCACACACACACACACACACTCTCGCTCTCTCTCTCTGCAGCTCATCGCCGATACGCTCGACCGTCAACACGTCAACCCTCGGCTGTAATTGAAACGAATGTCCACAAATCCAGTGCGGGCGGCGGGCGGGCGGACGGAAGCTTGAGCGCCGCTATTAGTGTGTATTTGTCGCCAGAAGGCCTTGTCATCGGCGCCGGGCGTTGTTTTGAGTTATAAAGGCCCCAGTCCCCCCAGTCCCCCAGTCCCCCAGTCGCAGGGCCGGACTGGGGCCCACGCTCGCATGGGATATTTGAGACACCAGAGATGAGATGGGAGGGTGTGGGGGTGAGGAAGGGTGAAGTGGGTGAGGAAGGGTGAGGGGCGTGAGGAACATGAGGGGCATGAGGGGACGTGCAGGAGCTCCACATTACTCACAAGACATGTCAGAGACTCTCGCCGGGGGTATTGGACACACACACACACACACACACACACACACACACACACATCATCTGTTTGGTATCCATCGCCACCATAATCTCCAGATACTTCATTAAAAAAAAAAAGTGCATGAATTGGGAACCCCTCAAAGGTTCATCTTTTGTACGTCTGTGTCGTCTGCTTTGGGTGTTAAGATGCACAGAGAATAGCAAAGTGCGGCGCGAGCGTTTCTCTGGGCTGTCTCCGCGAGGCGCTCCCAATTATCACGCATCACACTTCACATCATCAACCACACGTCAGATCAATAAGACGTTTTATATTTAGAACGCTGCCAGAAATAAACACGACACGTTCACAAGTACACGAGTACACAAGTACACGAGTACAGGCAAGTGTGTCCAAAGCGAACGCTTCGATCAACACATGTTCACACAACATTACCAATACTAACACTTAACTGAACCATTAACTACCATTACTGTGTGTTGGCTGCACTAAAACCAACAGACCTGTGGACAACACGCTGAAAACAAACGCAAGCCGGCAGCGTTCGCAGGGAGTCACGTGCTCTCCTATGGAGGCGGGTTGCCAGCGGTGGCAGCCAACCCACATTCTGAGCCCATGTAATGATGTTATGGAGCACGACCGCGCCGCGTATCCCTTAATACGGCCACAGCCGCTTGTCTGTGAAATCTCTGGAACGCTGACGCACCGACGGAATCCCCGGTCTGTCGGAATATTCGGCGTTCATGGACCCCGTCCAGAAAAGCCTTTGGCGAGACATCGGGGAACGGAGACGATGACTTAACAGAGTTGCGGTTATGGATAGAAAAATAAAAACAGAGGCAGGGGGAGACTTTTATTGTGAAGGAGCCTTTGGGCAGACGTCTCATGTTCAAGTCGGGTCTCCTCTCACCATTTGTGTTGGGTGGATCATTTAACCACTGATCTTAAATGTGTTGAGATCATGTGTGGTTCTCAACTGAAACACAATAAGAGGGTTAGAGTGGGTTTCACTTTCAGGGGCAAGAAAACTAATGTGATGAACACAAGTGTCATAAACACAAACACGCTACACACATTTAAGCCCCGCCCACATCGCCGTCGACCAATGACAATTTTAAGACCGTAAGCTCAAATTTTATAAGAACAGAAAATAGTGATGGACATACAAGGTCAAAGTATGTCGCTTACCCAAAGCTCTTGCATCATTATTTGATTACTAATACTGTATATCACAATGATGATTCTGTATTATTTTGTATTTACATACTATTATTATAAATCATATACGTGTACGTGCACACATTGGCTCCATATAACTGTACAGAAGGTGGACATTAAGTCGCGGTCTTCATGACACGTCACACAACACCAAGCAGCACACACACACACACACACACACACACACACACACACACACACACACACACACACACACACACACACACACACACACACACACGTTGTATATTATACACGATGAGGGGTAGGAGTAGATTTATGAGTAGAAGTCAGAGCAGTAGGATACGAGCATCAATAATTCCTATAGCATCGGGGTGACTGGCACCGGGGGGGGGGGAAGGAGCGAATAAATTCTCACAGTTGCCGCGTTTGCTATTTGGTTGTTTTTTTTTTTCCTCCCTTTTTTTTCCTCCCCCCTTCCCACGTCTCTCTTTTCTATTTAATCAGCACACATCTCCCGGTGATCTGACAGAGGCGTCGGACATTCAATAGTGTAATCACAGCGCGCTCTCAGAATAGACGGTTCCAGGGTTCGGGTGTGGTGTGGGTGGTGGTGGTGGTGGGGAGGTGGTGGTGGTGGTGGTTAGGAGGTGGTGGTGGTGGTGGTGGTGAGTTGGAGGTGGTGTGTGGTGGTGGTGGTGTGATGAGATTAGGTGAAGTTGAGGATGGTGGTGGTGGTGGTTCAGGAGGTGCTGGTGTTGATGATGAATGAGGTTAAGGTGGATTTGCGGATGGTGGTGGTGGTGGACGTGGTGGCGTTGATGATGGATGAGGTGGAGGTTGTGGTGTCGTGGAGTTGAAGATGGTGGTGGTGGTGGTGAGTGAAGGCGGAGGGCGAGCTTGAGGTTGAGGTGGTGCCGAGTGGGTGACGGGTTGTACAGTACGGTCGTGGGGGACGGTGGGAGGAGTCGCGACGGGGACAACACGTGTGGTCACATGACTTGTCACCTCGCGACGCCAGCCGCCCGGCGCGAGTCAACAGGGCGCCTCGCTCGCGGCCGCGTCGCCAAACTTAAATAATGTTTACGACGTCAAACGTCTCACACACACACGGCTTGCCTTGTAGTGGAGAAGAGAGAGCGGGATCACCAAGGTGATAAACCGAGAGAGAGAGAAAGGAGGGGGGGGGGGGATGAGAGAGTGAGGAAAAGAGAGGAAAAAGAGGAAGGGGGGTGAGAGAGAGAGGGAGAAAAAAGGAGAAAGAGAGAGAGAAGAGGGGGACACAGAGAGAGAGAGAACGAAAGAGAGAGGAAGAGAGAGTAGTGAGCAGAGATCAGGGTGGAGTTTCGCTGTAGATTCTGAGGCAACACAGTGTGCTCTGTTATTCCAGTGGAATCCTAATTAATCCATTAATCTGCGTTCCCCCGACTTGTAATGCAGGTCGACTTGACAAAGGATTATGTGCTTGTTGTTGAGTCAATAAAGGCT
This sequence comes from Coryphaenoides rupestris, assembly GCA_002895965.2. NCBI lineage: Eukaryota > Metazoa > Chordata > Actinopteri > Gadiformes > Macrouridae > Coryphaenoides > Coryphaenoides rupestris. The sequence goes on along the minus strand of PIJE02001578.1, from coordinate 77,571 downwards.
TACAGCCGATGAAAATACCATTATCATGTCAGGGCAGTTATTATGTAGTTACTGTTAACACTCACACTTTTATTAACTTAACATAACTGAGCTTATTAACTCACAATGTTCACAAAGGTCACGATTCAGGCGATTCATTGACTAAATATGATGATGATATTTAATTGCACTATTTGTCGATGAGAATGCGCTTCTGTTTGGACTGAGGAGCGTCGTCGAGGGATATGTGTGCGTTTTGAATTAAAAAGTGAATTATTATATTAGAATGATTGTTTGTAGTACGAGTTAAAGGGCCTCTCGGTGTTTCACAAAGCATTGTAATTGTTTTAAAGCTTCCAAAATCAAAACCAAATAAAAAAGACAGAAGAACCACAAACACAATTGCCGTTCGTTCTCATCCTTTTTTTTATTAATTCGTCAACATCAGTGCTGTCCCCGGTGTATGCCTTGCATGTAGAATAACACATAAAACACGAGACGCATTAAATAATGTGTTTGGGCGCAAAAATAAAACAAGAAATAGCTGCGATATTTACAAGCTTCACACGTAAACCTATACATAGACTTGATGCCGGCGTCGCCACATGCAAGAGCATACTTCCTCTTCTTCTTCATTTATATGGGAAATAAAATAACACAACCGGATACGAGTCTTTAAGAGCGGATTAAAGGCTCTCTTTTGACTCACCCTGCATAGTATATGAACCTCTCCTACCCCCCCCCCCCCCCCCTTTTCCTACACACACACACACACACACACACGACACACACACACACACACACACACACACACATGACACCCACAGGCCTCTCAACCTTCTAATGTTATTTGCGAGGAGCGAGAAGTCACGGATAGAGAAATCGCTAAAAGTGCTTTTGGCACTCGCCAGCTCCGGGCGTACAGCAGGGGTGTCAAACCCATTTGAGGGTGAGGCCGGAACGGACCAAGTGCTCCTCGAGAGGGGGGGCGGACTAGAAACTAAAAAACACTTTTGATCTGATTGAAGACGTCTTCTCTGTGCACTTAAAACAGCTTTTGCCTTCGCGAAACTAATGATATTAGGCATTTACGCGAGGCTAGGATCCAGGACATCTGGAGGCAAACTTGTTTTAACTTTTATCATATCTCCAGTTCCCCGATGTTCAACAGAATTTTTTTGGTTTGCGTGGGCCGGATTGGATCAGCCCGCGGGCCGCATCTGGCCCCCGGGCCGCATGTTTGACACCCGTGACGTACAGCCTCACACACACACACACAGTCTCTCTCTCACACACACACACACACACACACATACACACACACACACACACACACACACACACACACACACACACACACACACCACAGCGCTAGCAGGATTTATTACAGCGCAGATCCAGGACACGGTAGGCGCACAGGGAGGCAACCGCTTCCACACACCTGTCTGCACCGGACGGAGCGCAGGAACGACTGAGAGACCAGGTAGGGCCTGTCTGTCTGTCTGTCTGTTGCGTCTGTCTGTCTGTCCATCCGTCCCTGCAGAACACTGGGGGGGGGGCTGCAGTACAAGAGACAGGAGTGCAATGCTCGACATACATTCATTCTTGTGTTAACGTGACCCGTGTGGATACAAGTGTGTTGGTAAAGTGCACCTGCAGTCCTGTGTGGTTTCAGCGACAGGTTGAGACGAAGATGCCAATGAACGAAGCGTCGTTAACATTCCCCTCCGGATCGCATGTACAGCACATCTACGTCTATGTCTGGGAAAAGTGTCTTTTAACAACTTAAGGGCCGAGCCACACACTCTCCACAGCTCATACAGGGAGGAGAGGGTTGGGCGGGGGGGGTCCCGTCGAAGAAGGCATCCAGTTTCAGTTCAGCTCTTTTTTTTTTTTTACAAGATTGCACGAATGCATTTCAGGCGTCTTCAGCTAGGATGTGCGTTTTGAAGCGGCCCGCAGGGGATCGGGTTACGCGGGAAAATGCGTGATTGAGATCAGGACGCAAAAAAACAGAAAGCCTTCTGGTGGAGAATGCAGTTCCCTCAGTTTGAGTTTCAGCGTCTGCAGTAGGTAGCTGTGAGGTCATCGCCTGGGAGCTGTGGGCTAACTTTAGACGGAGGTGTCAGATCAGTGCGTGTGTGTGTGTGTGTGTGTGTGTGTGTGTGTGTGTGTCTGTGTGTCTGTGCGTGTGTGTCTGTGTGTGTGTGTGTCTGTGTGTGTGTGTGCGTGTCTGTGCGTGTGTGTCTGTGTGTGCGTGTGTGTGTGTGTGCGTGTGTGTGTGTCTGTGCGTGTGTGTGTGTCTGTGCGTGTGTGTGTGTGTGTGTGTGTGTCTGTGCATGCGTGTGTGTGTCTGTGTGTGTCTGTGTGTGTGTGTGTGTGTGTGTGTGTGTGTGTGTGTGTCTGTGCGTGTGTGTGTCTGTGTGTGTGTGTGTGTGTGTTGTGTGTGTTGTGTGTGTGTGTGCGGAGAGAATTGGATAACGCCATTCTGGGAGCAGGCTGCTGTGAGAGCAAACTTGAGGAATACTTTGCTATAAAACAAGTCGTGGGTTTTTCGTTTGAAGAATAATTGCTGCCGCCTGAGCCAATGTTTGTCTCACGTTGGTTTGTTTGTTTGTTTGTTTGTTTGTTTGTGTCTTTTCAAATGGAAGAATAAACAAACTAAAAGCTGCAACACGAAACGCAGACGATCGTATGATTGATCTCATCTGATCGATATGTATGCGCCTCACACTGCCAGTTTGAAACTGGTTTGAAATTGCATTCATATTCAACATTATGTATCCCCCCTCCCCCCTCCCTCTCACACACACACACACACACACACACGCACACACACACACACACACACACTCTCGCTCTCTCTCTCTGCAGCTCATCGCCGATACGCTCGACCGTCAACACGTCAACCCTCGGCTGTAATTGAAACGAATGTCCACAAATCCAGCGCGGGCGGCGGGCGGGCGGACGGAAGCTTGAGCGCCGCTATTAGTGTGTATTTGTCGCCAGAAGGCCTTGTCATCGGCGCCGGGCGTTGTTTTGAGTAATAAAGGCCCCAGTCCCCCAGTCCCCCAGTCGCAGGGCCGGACTGGGGCCCACGCTCGCATGGGATATTTGAGACACCAGAGATGAGATGGGAGGGTGTGGGGGTGAGGAAGGGTGAAGTGGGTGAGGAAGGGTGAGGGGCGTGAGGAACATGAGGGACGTGCAGGAGCTCCACATTACTCACAAGACATGTCAGAGACTCTCGCCGGGGGTATTGGACACACACACACACACACACACACACACACACACACACATCATCTGTTTGGTATCAAGTATCCATCGCCACCATAATCTCCAGATACTACTGTCACCTGGTTTTGGGTGTTAAGACGCACAGAGAATAGCAAAGTGCGGCGGCGAGCGTTTCTCTGGGCTGTCTCCGCGAGGCGCTCCCAATTATCACGCATCACACTTCACATCAACCACACATCAGATCAATAAGAAGTTTTATATTTAGAATGCTGCCAGAAATAAACACGACACGTTCACAAGTACACAAGTACACAAGTACACGAGTATACAAGTACACGAGTACAGGCAAGTGTGTCCAAAGCGAACGCTTCAATCAACACATGTTCACACAACATTACCAATACTAACACTTAACTGAACCGTTAACCATTAACTACCATTACTGCGTGTTGGCTGTACTAAAACAAACAGACCTGCGGACAACACGCTGAAAACAAACGCAAGCCGGCAGCGTTCGCAGGGGGAGTCACGTGCTCTCCTATGGAGGCGGGTTGCCAGCGGTGGCAGCCAACCCACATTCTGAGCCCATGTAATGATGTTATGGAGCACGACCGCGCCGCGTATCCCTTAATACGGCCACAGCCGCTTGTCTGTGAAATCTCTGGAACGCTGACGCACCGACGGAAATCCCCGGTCTGTCGGAATATTCGGCGTTCATGGACCCCGTCCAGAAAAGCCTTGGCGAGACATCGGAGACGATGACTTAACAGAGTTGCGGTTATGGATAGAAAAATAAAAACAGAGGCAGGGGGAGACTTTTATTGTGAAGGAGCCTTTGGGCAGACGTCTCATGTTCAAGTCGGGTCTCCTCTAACCATTTGTGTTGGGTGGATAATTTAACCACTGATCTTAAATGTGTTGAGATCATGTGTGGTTCTCAACTGAAACACAATAAGAGGGTTAGAGGGGGTTTCACTTTCAGGGGCAAGAAAACTAATGTGATCTGACAGAGGCGTCGGACATTCAATAGCGTAATCACAGCGCGCGCTCTCAGAATAGACGGTTCCAGGGTTCCGGGGGGTGGCCCGGGTCACAAGGCCGGGGCAGGAACAGGACAGGTTGCTGCCTCTCCCTGAACGGCCGTGGTAATTACAGCACCGGGGGAGAGAAATGGCGCCGCGCTCCTCTCCTTCAAACACCACACACATTATCAATAATGTGTTCCCAACGGCTGACATTTCCTATACGTACGTATATATGGACAGTATATTTATATATATATATATATATGATATACGCTGAAGCCTGTTTCAGCCTATTTCTTCATTAGTTTGGTGTCCTTTTGCTCCGTTTCTATATAGATAAATGTGGAAGGTATAGTGTAGTTTAGGCTACGGTGTTTGACTTGTGTTAGACAATAATATACAATAATATACAATAATATACAATAATATCTCACAAAAATCACAGCACATCGCCCCAGTCCTTCACTCCCTTCACTGGCTCCCAAATAAACCAACGGATCGTCTTCAAGTTACTCCTCCTAACTGGTGTTCAAGGCCATAAACTGTACTGGTCCAACCTACGGTCAGGAGCTCCTCGCCCCTCAAACCTCAAACCTCAAACCCCGGTCACTCAGGTCTCTCCACGCCGCGCCACAGACAACGCTGGCAACCGCAGGAGATTGTGCCTTTTCATCACTTTCATCATTTCACTGTATTTTAAAGTGTGTTATATAAATGATTATTATTATCATTATCAATATTGGGTTTGATCCCCCATGGCCGCTGCCAAGATGCCAAACCCCCCACCTGCTTCTGAATCATATGTATATCACTGTATGTGGATTAATAAAGATCTTCTTCGGTCGGTTTGGATAAAAGTGGTAAATGAGGAAAATAAGAAGCATTAAAGCAGCACAAAAAATTGTTCTACCCAAACATATTTCATGCTTGTTTTTTGTGTGTTTTTCCATAGTTTTTCTGAGCGGGTAGTACTCACCGGGACACCAAGATGTGGAAGAAGTCCAAAATGGCGGACCAAACTGCCGCTGGGCAGGGGGGTGAGTACAGGCCGGCGGTTCTCCTCTTTGCTGACCGAGGCTGTCCATCAAAAAGGTCAGGGGGGTCAGGGAGCAGACCCCTCAGTACCCGCACACCCGCCATGTTGGCCGTTGACCCACAGTAATGTCTAGACATCATTGCAACATCAAACCAGCCGATGCCTGCGAGCGGGACTCGTTCGAAGGTGGAAGAGACTGTGTTCAGAAGACCGGTTCAGAAGACAGAAGCAAACGTGGGGTTATTATATTTTACAACGCTCAACACTTCTTCCTGTAATTCTTTCTTTCTGTGTTGAATTAAAAGATGTGTAATTATAGAAGAGGAGAAACAACTGCTTTTCATTACAGAAGAGGAGAAACGACCACTATTCATCTTTCCAAATGAACCGAGCTGAATTCTTCGAAATAATATGCCACAGTTACATATACGCCGTATTATTATATTCTGCATATATATATACTGTATGTAAACCAGGGCAGTTGTTACGCTATCTGGAGAGAGAGAATTCTGACTGACCGTGACATTATGGCTCCTCCACAAATCCATCAGCCTTACCCACTCTGTGGGCTTTGAGTTGTTGATTGGACATGTCAACCAATCAAGCATGAAGAGAAGACTTGAAAGAGGGGTCATGGATCCAATGCCACTGGCGAAGAATGATAAAGGGGGATAATAACAGAACAGAAACGACCAAAGGATCATCTCCTACAATTAAGACCATCGTTGAATTGAACCAAACTTCAAGATGATTGTGACCGGCTGAGTGCATCGCCAAGGAGGAAATTGGATGCAGACAGAAGCTGTGATTAGCCAACGATACGTCTCCAAGAATACAAGTGCTTGTGCATTATTCCAGTGGAAGATTATTTTTTTTTTTAAACAATTCTTAACAGATCATTGAAACGAGAAGGTCCTCTCAAGGGACATCATTTCTAACAGTATAATTCGTCCACAACTAATCCAACCATCTCCACGCCACGTGTCCAAGTTGTTGTGTCCCTTGTAGTCCCAAGTTGTGCTGTGTCCCCGGCCCCCCCAGTGTCGAACCTGTGTGCTTGTACATTGAATGTCCACGTGTCCATGCCCATCATGTGTCTTCGATCATGGCTCTGTCACGATTCATTTCACCGTTGTTCTATTCGTTGTTCTATTCTGTTTCACCGTCTTATTCCCCCCCCCCCCCTCCCCGCTGTGGTGTTTGCGTGTTCAGTCGACCTCTCTGATGGAGCGCTGCCGATGGAACGGAGGTATGCAAATAGAAAGTAACAACAAACAGAAGGAAATCAAAAGTGATCCACTCGCACAAACAATTTGAATAAAAGGCATGATTGTGTACCGTCTGCTTCGTGTGCTTTTTTTTGTCGTGCCTATGAAATGAAGGCGTAGTTCTTAACACATTCAACACAGCGGCTTCTTTGCTCCTCAGGCCACCGCATGCAGAGCAAAGATTTTCGCCCAGACTACCGTAGTGTAACCGCTCCGGGTTCACATAATACCGCTTTTATTTGCCATTTCGTGAGCACAGTTCTTCCCGTGTTTGTGAACTCGCTCTCTCAGGGTGAAGTTCGAGGTGAAACGTCACCGATCGAAATTAAACTGTTTAATATTCAATTGTTTTAATTCCCGACGAGCTAGGAGTCACGACAACCCGGGAAGTTGGTGCCATGTAACCCGGCTTCAGTTTGAAATCTAATATTTACGTTGAGAGTGGGCGGGGGGGGGGGGGGGGGGCGCGGGGGGGACTCTTAAGGTGAAGGCGCCGCTGAACGGAGACGTCTCCGGTTGCAGAAGGGGCCCCCGTTGACCATATGTGTGTGTTGGGGTCGTTTATATCCTCGCACGCCCCCAGAAGCGTGAACACGGATCTGGTCACGGTGTCGGGCCCCAGAGCATCGCTAAAGATAGAACCTGTTGCTTCTACAGCTCTGATGGGAGTAGACAACAGAACCCCCTGGAGATTAGTTGTTAATTTCAGAGGGAGAGACGATCTTTAAATACAAAATGATTCACTGACATGGCGTTGAGGTAGAGAACAGTTGGGATTAAACCTGTATGTAATATTCCAACGCCCAACGTCGATACGAGACAACATTTGGTAAATCGGTTCAAATACGTCGAGGCCGGAACTTGATATCAACATGGCTGCTTACCACACAGCGCGCTCTCAGAATAGACGGTTCCAGGGTTCCGGGGGGTGGCCCGGGTCACAAGGCCGGGGCAGGAACAGGACAGGTTGCTGCCTCTCCCTGAACGGCCGTGGTAATTACAGCACCGGGAGAGAGAAATGGCGCCGCGCTCCTCTCCTTCCAACACCACACACATTATCAATAATGTGTTCCCAACGGCTGACATTTCCCATACGTACGTATATATGGACAGTATATTTATATATATATATATATATATATATATTCTTCATTAGTTTGGTGTCCTTTTGCTCCATTTCTATGAAGATAAACGTGGAAGGTATAGTGTAGTTTAGGCTACGGTGTTTGACTTGCGTTAGAAAATAATATACAATAATATACAATAATATACAATAATATACAATAATATCTCACGAAAAATCACAGCACATCACCCCAGTCGTTCACTCCCTTCAATGGCTCCCAAATAAACCAACGGATCGTCTTCAAGTTACTCCTCCTAACTGGTGTTCAAGGCCATAAACTGTACTGGTCCAACCTACGTTCAGGAGCTCCTCGCCCCTCAAACCTCAAACCCCCGGTACACTCAGGTCTCTCCACGCCGGGCCACAGACAACGCTGGCAACCGCGGGAGATTGTGCCTTTTCATCACTTTCATCATTTCACTGTATTTTAAAGTGTGTTATATAAATTATTATTATTATCATTATCAATATTGGGTTTGATCCCCCATGGCCGCTGCCAAGATGCCAAACCCCCCACCTGCTTCTGAATCATATGTATATCACTGTATGTGGATTAATAAAGATCTTCTTAGGTCGGTTTGGATAAAAGTGTTAAATGAGGAAAATAAGAAGCATTAAAGGAGCACAAAAAATAGTTCTACCCAAACATATTTCATGCTTGTTTTTTTTGTGTGTTTTTCCATAGTTTTTCTGAGCGGGTAGTACTCACCGGGACACCAAGATGTGGAAGAAGTCCAAAATGGCGGACCAAACTGCCGCTGGGCAGGGGGGTGAGTACAGGCCGGCGGTTCTCCTCTTTGCCGACCGAGGCTGTCCATCAAAAGGTCAGGGGGGTCAGGGAGCACACCCCTCAGTACCCGCACACCCGCCATGTTGGCCGTTGACCCACAGTAATGTCTAGACATCATTGCAACATCAAACCAGCCGATGCCTGCGAGCGGGACTCGTTCGAAGGTGGAAGAGACAGTGTTCAGAAGACCGGTTCAGCAGACAGAAGCAAACGTGGGGTTATTATATTTTACAACGCTCAACACTTCTTCCTGTAATTCTTTCTTTCTGTGTCTGAATTAAAAGATGTGTAATTATAGAAGAGGAGAAACAACTGCTTTTCATTACAAAAGAGGACAGACTACCACTATTCATCTTTCCAAATGAACCGAGCTGAATTCTTCGAAATAATATGCCACAGTTACATATACGCCGTATGATTATATTCTGCATATATATATACTGTATGTAAACCAGGGCAGTTGTTACGCTATCTGGAGAGAGAGAATTCTGACTGACCGTGACATTATGGCTCCTCCACAAATCCATCAGCCTTACCCACTCTGTGGGCTTTGAGTTGTTGATTGGACATGTCAACCAATCAAGCATGAAGAGAAGACTTGAAAGAGGGGTCATGGATCCAATGCCACTGGCGAAGAATGATAAAGGGGGATAATAACAGAACAGAAACGACCGAAGGATCATCTCCTACAATTAAGACCATCGTTGAATTGAACCAAACTTCAAGATGATTGTGACCGGCTGAGTGCATCGCCAAGGAGGAAATTGGATGACAGAAGACAGAAGCTGTGATTAGCCAACGATACGTCTCCAAGAATACCAGTTTGTTGCAAGTGCTTGTGCATTATTCCAGTGGAAGATTTTTTTTTTAAACAGATCATTGAAACGAGAAGGTCCTCTCAAGGGACATCATTTCTAACAGTATAATTCGTCCACAACTAATCCAACCATCTCCACGCCACGTGTCCAAGTTGTTGTGTGTCCCTTGTAGTCCCAAGTTGTGCTGTGTCCCCGGCCCCCCCAGTGTCGAACCTGTGTGCTTGTACATTGAATGTCCACGTGTCCACGCCCATCATGTGTCTTCGATCATGTCTCCTTTTGTCACGATTCATTTCACCGTTGTTCTATTCGTTGTTCTATTCTGTTTCACCGTCTTATTTCCCCCCCCCCCCCTTCCCCGCTGTTGTGTGTTGCGTGTTCAGTCGACCTCTCTGATGGAGCGCTGCCCGAGGAACGAGGTATGCAAATAGAAAAGTAACAAACAAACAGAAGGAAATCAAAACTGAATCCACTCGCACAAACAATTTGATAAAAGGCATGATTGTGTACCGTCTGCTTCGTGTGCTTTTTTTGTCGTGCCTATGAAATGAAGGCGTAGTTCTTAACACATTCAACACAGCGGCTTCTTTGCTCCTCAGGCCACCGCATGCAGAGCAAAGATTTTCGCCCAGACTACCGTAGTGTAACCGCTCCGGGTTCACATAATAATGCTTTTATTTGCCATTTCGTGAGCACAGTTCTTCCCGTGTTTGTGAACTCGCTCTCTCGGGGTGAATTTCGAGGTGAAACGTCACCGATCTAAATGAAACTGTTTAATATTCAATTGTTTTAATTCCCGACGAGCTAGTAGTCACGACAACCGGGAAGTTGGTGCCATGTAACCCGGCTTCAGTTTGAAATCTAATATTTACGTTGAGAGTGGGCGGGTTCATAAATCTAACCTGAACTGTCCTGATGAGCAATAACAGAAGCATAGGAAATGCAGTATGAAACGATCCATGAAGGAATATCCAAGCTGGATCCAAGCTATCCAGTTCGGAATATTTACAATGAATGTGACAGAAAGTAACTGTTTTCAGTATTATAGACAGCTATAATACAAAACAGTGTATTTCTTCATCATTGTGATCCACACATACTGTACATACATGTACTGTATGTGTATTTGGTCAGAGGCAAATGCATGAGGAATCCAATACAAATCATAGAAAACAACTGCAGCAAGGACAACTTTGGTTTATTGTGCCACAGTTATGTTATTGTGCATTAAATTCCACATTTATTTCCGTATACATTTTTATAAATAGCAATACAAATGTTAAGCATTGTATCAACATTTTAGGACGACAGTGCATTTAAAAACCCTCACTCTCACTGCAAACAATGACGGATTAATCTACTGCGCCGTGTTCTCAGGCATCCGGAAGAAGTCCAAGGTGCCGGGGGTGATGATCACCCAGTTCCTAGAGGAGCTCCCAGAGGGGATGAGCACCCCAGACTTCACACGCAAGCCCATCGCCCTCACCATACAAGAAGGTACGTTGACCTCATCATCACACATTACACAAGGCAAGGAAACAAGACAACGACAGAGCTCAGCTGTCCGAGTTGCTCTGGAGGTGTATTGTTGACATGTCAATCACTCTCTATCTGACAGATTATATTGACTTTTGTCGACACTCTTTTTAGGCCAGCTGAGTTTGAGCGAACGGCTTCTCACGCCAAAGGCTTGCTCAGTCAATAAGCAAGAACTATAAAATGAATACGAAAAATAACCATGGTCATTGCTATCACATATCTTGACAGAAAAAGATTTATTCTGGATGATCATTAGAGTTAAAGCAACAAAGCTTGCTCATCAGTTCAGCTGCAGCGTGGAACACAATCCTTATGAGAGCCGACTGCAATAGATGTAATGCACGTCAGCGTATTTTAAAATAGGATTTTGTTCCAAAAACAAATGAGTTTAATATAATATATTTAATATACACAAAGTTTATTGTGACCATGTTTGGCCTCTTTGATTGTAATGTGCTCAACATTGACAGATTTCTAGGCATTTCTAGGTCGTCCACAAAACCTTATGTCTTTTATTAACCTCAGGAAACATCTGGTTAACTTCCCTGAAGTTAACCAGATGTTTCCTGAGGTTAATAAAATAATCTGGCCGTCCAAATATAGGCAGGTTGAGTGCGGTGATTGAAGCAAATAAGTTGGGGCTATTAATGTCCGTTTTACAGCTTGATAGCTTCGGTCGTAATGTGATAACTATGTGGTTGTATCGCAAACAGTTTTGCTTTGGAGACCAACTTTCTCCAAAAGAGTGAGGAGCTACGTTTAGTTCTGCACCCGGGAAAAAACGTCAAAAAGTAATGACTTCAAAACATGGACGTTTCCACACACTGAGACACACCGACGTATCATAATCCCCCCGCATCTGTGAACTGCCATTAAATTACGACTAATAAACTACACTAATGTACTCTTGGATTGAAAAAGGAAACTCCTTTAAATACACTGAATATTTTGGTGAAAGGACGGAGCATAAGATTGTTTTTCAGTGGTGCGATTCTTCTTGGTAAATGCCGGATCTTCGCGCCTAAACAAGATGCAGTTGACATGATGTACTGTAGCCTCGTTTGTCTGAAAAACCGCACAAAACAACCATTCAGCCGCATGGCCCCCCTGGCGCCGATCGAGTGCAAGAGGATGTTTGTTCCTTCCCGCCGTGTCGTTCCTATTCCAGGGAAGCTTGCCGTGTTCAAAGCCAAAGTGGTGGGAAGCCCGGAGCCCGTCATCAGCTGGGGCAGGGCGAGCGGGGAGGTGGTCCACAAAACCTTGTCTTTTATTAACCTCAGGAAACATCTGGTTAACTTCCCTGAAGTTAACCAGATGTTTCCTGAGGTTAATAAAATAATCTGGCCCGTCCAAATATAGGCAGGTAGAGTGCGGTGATTGAAGCAAATAAGTTGGGTCTATTAATGTACGTTTTACAGCTTGATAGCTTCGGTCGTAATGTGATAACTATGTGGTTGTATCGCAACAGTTTTGCTTTGGAGACCAACTTTCTCCAAAAGAGTGAGGGGCGACTTTTAGTTCTTTTTGAAAAAACGTCAAAAAGTAATGACTTCAAAACATGGACGTTTCCACACACTGAGACACACCGACGTATCATAATCCCCCCTCATCTGTGAACTGCCATTAAATTACGACTAATAACCTACACTCATTTTACTTCTTGGATTGAAAAAAGGAACAACTGCAATTCAAATTAATCCCTTTAAATACACTGAATATTTTGGTGATAAGGACGAAGCATAAGAATCTGTTTTTCAGATGGTGCTGGATTACTTATGGTAAATGCACCGTAATCGTTCGCGGGCCTAAAGCAAGCTGCCAGTTAGACATGATTTGTACTGTAGCCTCGTTTTGTCTGAACAAAACCGCACAAAACAACCATTCAGCCGCATGGCCCCCCTGGCGCCGATCGAGTGCAAGAGGATGTTTGTTCCTTCCCGCCGTGTCGTTCCTATTCCAGGTAAGCTTGCCGTGTTCAAAGCCAAAGTGGTGGGAAGCCCGGAGCCCGTCATCAGCTGGGGCAGGGCGAGCGGGGAGGTGGTCTACCACCCCGACACCTGCATGCAGAAGTACGACAAGGACACCGGAGAGCACACCATCGAGGTAACCAGTAGAACGACATCATATTAAAAAAACATCAGCAAAACTAAAAGTACGGCAAATGAGTCAATTCGGCACCGTAACTCCTATTACAATTTAATGTGCATCATTAACGCTTTTGTATTTTAATAAAATAATATTGTAATTTTTTCTTCAAGGGAATGGAGGTGTTAATGTACTGTATACTCTGCACCATTATTATAATATGCGTTATGTGCGTGTTTGTTTGTGTTTAGTTCCCCAAAGTGGCGCCAGAAGACGCAGACACCTACAAGTGTTTTGCTACCAACAAACATGGCCGGGCCGTGTGCACCGTCTTGCTGAACGTGATTGAGGGTAGGACCTCCATTTATTTTACGAAAGCAATCATGTTTCTAAATTAGCGAGTACACGACTCGATCATATTACGTCATGAGACGTTGAATTTCTTCATTCATATACAGTACTTGTTGGAGACATAGAGTTGTATTTAAATACAAACTATACAACAGTGTTTACAATCATATGTATTTACAGTAATACATATTTCCAGGTATACATTTGCTAACTATAGAAAGAGTGAACCTTGATATCCATACTTTTCTTATGCAGTTGGATTCAATAAGAACAAAGCATTTCAAAGAGCAGAAGGAGAAGGTGAGTTGTTGATATCAATATTAATAAAATAAATAATGAAAATAAATAATTATGTTGAGATAAGAACTGCAAATTTTTTGTTTTTATCAAAACATTATGATGCCGACCTCTTTGTCACTGCAGTCATTTACAGTAATGTAGTCACTGCCTTTTAACAAGAAAACTATCTAATTCATCAATGCAGTAATACATTGTGACATAACTCATCTGTAATGTATGTTCCTCAGCATCAGAGCCCTTAGAACTAAGAAAAGTACTGAAGAAACGGTAAGAAAAGACATTTCATTATCGTTGTATTCTCATTTTAACCATTGCCTTAAACTCATCATCTTACTGAAAAAGCCTAAAAAACATAAGTTGACTTGCAGTGGGTTAGTTTTAACAAAATTATAGTGAATTGCCTCAATGCAATAAAGAGAACATGGCAATGTGTTTAAGAGTTTTAAAGGTGTTAAAAAAACCCACTTTTACAGTAAGCCTGACGGGACGCGAGAGGAGAAACCCATGGAGCCCGAGGAGAAAGTTTGGGAGATCCTGCTCAGTGCTGATAAGAAAGATTACGAGCGCATCTGCATTGAATACGGCATCACCAACTTCCGTGGGATGCTGAAGAGACTGAGCGAAATGAAGAAAGAGAAGGAGGACGAGGTGGCACAGGTACGTCTGGGTTCTCCTCCAACACAGCAATTCTGACACAGGTGCACATGGAGAAAGGAGTACACATATATGAGTCTGAGGTCTGGAGTGCCTTAGCTCTTCAGCAAACAAATGAGAGACTGACTCATTTGATGAAATGGCTAATCCAAGAGAAAACACAACTGAACTGATGTCTTGACTGCTGCTGGTTGGAACTTAATGAACCTCCTGCCTGTCTTTGTGCACTCCATCCATTCCCTTCATCAACTTTGTGGATTTACATGTGGTTTTACACATGTAATGTACATAAATATGGAATGTTGTACACAAAGCTACAAAACAATAGAAGATTCATGTATTAAAAAACTAAAAGATTAAGGTCTTACATTTCTACACCTGACTCCTGTGAATTTCTTCATGGAGTTAATTATATTCTACGGTTCATCCGCCATAAATAACAACAATCAAAAATTGTTGGACACACGTGCACACAATCATATGCGAGGGCATATACTGTATACATTATGTGTAGTCATTTTACAGGTAGAGTCGCTCGTATATACAACTATATTCTTCAAATCGCTTGTTTGTATTGCAGTTTGTGTCGCACATCAGCACACTGAAACACATCGAGGTCGACGACAGCGACTGCGCAACCATTGAGCTCGACATGGATCTCAAGGACCCCAGCAGCAAGGTGTTCCTCTACAAGGTAAGACCTAACTATGAGTATACGTGTCATCTACTTCCATGTTTAAATGACAAGTCTATCAGGTGATTATGATCCAACATGTGGACACACCCTCAGGATGGAGTCATGGTTCCATTCAGCAAGGAACTCGGGGATGAGCTGAAGCACAGCTTGAAACAAGTTGGCAAGAAATATATCTTCTCCATTAAAAAGCTGGGTGCAGAAGATGCCGGACTTTACTCTGTGGACGTTGAGGGCGTCAATATTTTCTCCACTGAATTTAAAGGTAACTCACCTCAGGTTAAATATGGTTTGGTACTTTCTGGGGATTCACTGGTCCAGTCAATATTCTCACACATCCTGTTCTTTCTTTCAACCCGCCAGTCCCCGAAGTAGAGTTTGCCGTCAAAATCCAGGAGGTGAAGGCGGAGGAGAGGGAGGACGCTCTCTTTCAGTGTGTTCTGAGTGCTCCTATGAGCGAGATCAAATGGTTTGGGAAGTCCGCCCCGCTCTGCAACGACGATAAACACGAGATGATCGCGTCCGAGGATAAGCTCATCCACAAGCTGATCGTGAAGGACTGCATGCCGGTGGACGGTGGCATCTACGCAGCGGTGGCAGGAATCAAGTCCTGCAATGCCTGGCTCATAGTGGAGCGTAAGTTCGATCCGTCCTTAGGTTCACGTTGCTCTTACTTATTTTGGGGAAATTTTGCGGAGACAAAAATGATCTGACGTTCTCTCAATGTGAGCAAAACACTGACCACCATTTCGTCCTTTTCGTGAATTAATGCAGCCGATAAAGATCCCGCCGGCAAGGGAAAGAAAGGCGCTCGCAAAGGCACGGTGGCCGGAGGCGGCAACGATGAAGAGTTGATGAGAATAGCAAAGGAGCAACAGGCGAAGTTTAACAAGGAGATGGAAGAGAAACTGGCGGCAGCCAAAAAGGCCCAAGCGGAAAAGGAGGCCCAGGATGCGCTGGCCCGAGCCCAGGCTCAGGCAGATGCCAAGGCAGAGGCCGAAGCTAAAGCGGCAGCCATGGCCGCTGACAAGGCCGCTGCCAAAGCCAGGAAGGCGGCTGGTAAGAAAGGGACCGGCGGCACCAAGAAGACAGCTGGTGGTGCTGCTGCTGCGGGAGGAGGTGGAGGAGGTGGAGGCGGCGATGGTGACGGAGGAGATGGCGGTGGCTCAGGGGGCGCCGGAGGTGATGCTGCTGGAGACGGTAGCGGGGGAGCGGGGGGCGGCGGCGGGGCCGGTGGCAGCGCTGGAGGAGGAGGAGCTGAAGGTGGAGCTGGAGGAGGAGGAGCTGAAGGTGGAGCCGGAGGTGCAGCGGGAGATGGAGCGGGAGACGGAGGAGCAGGCGGAGGAGCGGGTGGCGCAGGCGATGGAAAGGGAGGCGATGGTGCAGGTGATGGAAAAGATAAAGGCGACAAAGTATTGGGTGATGAAGATGCGGAAGGAGAGGTGGGGGAAGACGGAAAGAAGCGGAAGAAGCGCGTCAGAGAAGCCCCTCTTGTTGCTGAAGCTGTTGTCGGTAAGAAGTTCACTCATAGCATCATTCATAGTAGACTTCATTTCAACTATATTTTAATCGTTCTTCCTTTGTGAATTGTTTT
The DNA here is from genome assembly GCA_002895965.2 of Coryphaenoides rupestris. Lineage (NCBI taxonomy): Eukaryota > Metazoa > Chordata > Actinopteri > Gadiformes > Macrouridae > Coryphaenoides > Coryphaenoides rupestris. Next base: position 61,072 of record PIJE02001578.1, on the reverse strand, counting down.
ATTAAAAAGATGGTTTTAATTAAATATATGTACAGTATGCATGTATGCATATAAATATTTAAAGACAGAAATATATATCGAAATATATATATGTTTATTAAAATAAACTAGTAAAACAAAGCTAAGTAATGGAGTAAAATCTGCCTCCTTTAGAAATTGATTGGCTGCCAGTCTGATAAAATATGACATTCCAGAATGTATTAAATTTGGGGATTAGGTCACGCCTATATATTGAGAGGTACGTTTTATTAGAAGTATTTCAATCAGCATAATTAAGATAAGTGAGGAATGCAATGCATGTTTCTATGTTGTTTTGCTTCATGTCTTTGTGCTGTACAAAGTACAACAATGTGATTATTTTTGCATTGTTGAGGCTTTACATGTATTTTATCACTCCTTACATATATGCTCTTTTTAAATTTAGCATTTGCAATACACAATATAAAATATATACAGCATCTATACATAATAATAATATTGAAGGGGAAGCTGCTCCTGAACAAGCAGGAAAACGTCAGAAAAAGAAAAAGACGGTGGTTGAAGAGAGCACTGTTGGTAAGAGACCCGGGTGCATGATGTAGAATACTGCTAAGCGGTGGCCATTTATACTGTATAACAATAGAAGTATTCATCTTAACTACTGACGTCTAAACTACTTGCAATAGTTGTAAACAATAACATCAAAATACGGACAAATAGGTAACTAAATACGCTTAAAATGCTGTACTGTACTACTTCTCTTTGGCCATGAAATATATTTAACATCAGTAACATCAGTCTCACGGGGTCCTCTGAATCCGATAGACTCCGATACTACTTTATATTTCAGTTTTAAAACAGGAAGAGGCTCACACATACATACATCTTAATACACCATACAACATGCTGGTTTAATCAGCATGCTGACTGCTGGTCTCCAACATTTATCAGTCCCATCAAGCTTTTAGCATCCAAGCTTTTACTTTGTGTGAGATACATGTTTGTCTTTATGTTGGTATAATGTCCATGTTTAGTTCTGTTTGCTTTTGGTATTCAGAGAGCGGAACATGGTGAAATTATTATCCAAAATACAACCGAACAGAAGTATTAAAACATCATTTGTAAGATCCATTGTTAGCGAGAGCAAATATGTTATATTCTTATTTGTTTACATGTAGGCTAAATATATCATTTGTTGGAAAGAATGTGGCTCTTAAATGCAATGCAAACAAACATTTATTGCCCAACAATTTCCCTAAGCGGCACTTAGGTTAATACCTTCACCATCACGCTCTGTGTTTGTCTGTTTTGTGGTTCTCGTGTTTGTGCCGACATCTATCTGTCCTGACGGAGGCGTGTGGTAAATGCGACCACTGCAGTGTTTGTCCATTAGTAGCACAGTACTCACGTCGCCACATAGACGACGGCAGCACTGGACGAGTCAGACAATCAATGAGTGTGTGATGATAATTATAATTATGATGGCCAAAATCAAAACCCGCGCCGGTGGTCCACACTGAAACAGGTAATCAGGGCCCAGGGGGGGGCGATGATGGATCTACAGGGGAGGGAGATGCGGTCGGCAGGGGGAAGCAATCTGAGGGTGAAACGCGAGGCCCATTGATCCAGGAGACAGTTGTTGGTCGGGCCCAGGGCAGAGCATTAGGCCCTGCATGCAGGGAGAGCACAAACAGATGACTTCACCGGCGCTTTGAAGGCGTACACTTTCCTCTGTGTTAGACCACTGAGGAGGAGACATTGGAACTTTGGAAGACTGAATGGCGCTTATTTTTGCGAGCATTACTGATTAGATCCAAGCTTTGCTTTACACTTGTTAGAGCCTTTAGGACATTTTGATCAAAATCATATGCACATATACTGTGTATACACAGTGTGTATATATATATATATATATATATATATACTGTATGTGTGCTAAATATATATATTATCTAATATATATTAAAGTTAAAACAATATATAAATATATACATGTATAAATATATTTGTGTTACTCTTTGCCTCTGCTTTTTCCAAACAGTGAAATTTGATTTAACATTTTCATCCTCCAAGTAAAAGACAAGAAACGTCTAAGATGTTCGTAGGGGAAACACAACCCTGTCTTTAAATAGCTAAATTGATACCTCCATTGTATATAGATTACAACATGATGTTCCATAAGGGTAAACGGTTTGATACCTTAGCTTACATTTGTAAATGAATGGGGAGATGTTGGAAGACCAGGCAAGGTCAGTTACAACGTGAACCTTTACAAAGTACGAGGTTAAGGGATGCAGAGACAGGCAATCACTTGGAATTAATAATAAGAATAAAACAAAGTTAATGTATGACATTTAACTGCTGCAAGTCCTCTTAAATCCTGAGCCTTCAAACATCAACTTTGGCATTTGTTGTGTATTTAGTATGAACATGCACAATGCATGAATAAAATACTAAAGCGGTTGATGTTTAAGATTTGAGGTAAGTTCATATCCGTATATACGTACATCACATGTAGGTGTGTATGCTACGCATCAATGTAGTGCATTTACTTGCACTCCATTTGCCACGCTGTCCATTTGTCAAGTGTGCATCCACTAACCTATTTGCTGGTAAATTCCCAGATCCCGGCGTTCACTTCCATGCCGGCCTCTCTGACTGCAGCGCTATAATAGGAGAACCAGTGGCTATAGAGTGCAAACTGAGCCGTGAAGACTGTGAAGGAATCTGGTACAAGGATGGAGAGGAGGTAAAGCCCTTGTTGTAATAGTTTCATGTGTTCAATGTTCGAACCTCAATGTCCAAAGTCTGCCTGTAGCCATCTTTTGAATGACAACCCCTACCTGCTCCTAAATAACATTTATGTGCAGAAAGTATAGTTGCTTTGTCTAAAAAAACCATCTCCTAAATAGTAATGGTTCTAATAGCATGACTTAATTCATCATTCATTAATGTTCTATTTTTCAATCCGAATATCATACTACGACCGTACACACTGTCTTATAACCTTAGAACCTCTTAAAGCCAGTCTCCATGTTTCCCCTCTTTTTAGATCAAGTCATCTGACAAGTTAGACATTTCTAAAGACGGAAGTTTCCACAGACTGAAAATCCACAAGGTGACAGAGGAGATGGGTGGGACGTATCGCTTTGAGGCCGACGGGCGCAAAACTGAAGCGACCATCGCTGTTGAGGGTAAATAAGTTGCCTTTTAAAAGCAATTCATAAATATGTTAACAATGTCTTAAAGTATTAGATAGCTTTGAATAATGGTGGAATTCAACTTCGTCCAGGGGGACGGATAGTGCAGTCTATTTGTTAGCATGTGTGTCTCACAGCTAAAAGAGTCTGAATTTGAACCCTGCAATCTACCTGTAGGCATCCGTATGCCTTAATGACATGCGTCGGCATTCACTGTAAGTCGCTTTTGAATAAAAGCATCTGCTGAAAAGTAAATAGTAATGTACTATGAAAGCATGATATTTAGTTTGTTCTAAAATTGACAATGTCAGTTGAATGTACTTATCTCAGATCCACCTAGATTCAATGCAGGGGACCTCACAGATTTCACTGCACCCATAATCGTGAAGAAGGGCCAGAAGGCCACCTTCAAGCTGTCGTTCATCGGCCGGGACCCCATCAAGGTCCAGTGGTACCTGGAAGGAGAAGAACTCTCGGAGGAGTCTCACATTAAGATTGACAACACCGAGGGATGCGGCCGACTCCTTCTCATCAAGCTCCTACGCAAAGACAGTGGCGATATCAAGCTCAAACTCAAAAATGAGTTTGGTAGCATTGAAGCCCACAGCCAGCTCATTGTGTTGGGTATTTATATCATTTACATCTTTACACACATTTATTTTAGCATCCTTTTGCGTTGGACTTCAATGGCCCAATTTAAATGTGTGGTAGATGCAAAGTCTGTCCTTTGCATCTGGACTAATGGATTCACATTTGTAATTTATTGGACACAAAGAAAAATGTCTTGCTTTGTTTGATCAACAGACAAGCCCACCCCACCACAGGGGCCCTTGGAGATCATAGAGGCCTCGTCCTCGGCCATCGAGGTCAAATGGAGGTCGCCCAAGGACGCCGGTGGCTGCAAGATAGACAACTACATCCTGGAGCGCCAGCAGGTGGGACGCAACACCTGGAAGAAGCTGGGATCCATCGGAACGGAGGCCACGTACAGGGACACAGATGTGGACCACGGCCGCAGGTACTGCTACCGGATCCGCGTGGAGACGGAGATGGGTATCAGCGAAATGATGGAAACCGAGGATGTTCAGGCTGGCACCAAAGGTACCACAATGGATTCATATTTTACTCTTAGTCATGTTTCTACTACGTACATACAAGCTATCCACACCAAACCAGTTTCAAGTTTCAAGTTTCAAGTATTTTTATTGTCACTTCACAATTTACACGTGAGTATAAGCAGTGAGTGAAAAACTTTTTGTGCATTAAATTTATATTGATCTACAAATTGAACAGGATTGACAAATGAAAATGTTAAAATGTAATGTGAATGTCCAAAGTGTATATATGTATATTTTTTGCTGTTCAGTTTATTATTATCATTATTATGTATAAAATGCAAATAGTTCATTGGTAAAAAGGTGGGTTGGTAAATTTTTACTTGGGCTGACCGAAGTAGTAGAAATTGTCAAACTGAAGTAGAAATTGTCAAACTCACCTCCAGTGCATGGAACCTGACTAGAAGTTGTATTTATTTGAATTATGATTGTTATTAATATACTATATATATATGTTTTAACATAAATAATTTGTACAATGTCTGGCCTTTTTGTATGGATTACCCAGCATACTCTGGGGCTCCTTCAACCCTGAAAGTGGTCAGCGCCTTCAAGGACTGCATTAATCTGGCTTGGGCTCCTCCCACCAACACCGGGGGAACTAGCATTCTGGGATACAACCTGGAGAAACGCAAGAAGGGAAGCAACCTCTGGGGTCCCGTCAACCCTCCAGACCAGATGATCAAAGGTTTATGGATCACACATCCTGTAATACATTACTGAGATCATATATTGTTGGTAATGGGCCATATTCCCCTTGTGGCCATCTTGGTTCCATCTAAATGCTAGTTGCGACTAGAACCAAGATGGCCGCAAGGTGAATAAGGCCAAAACCCGATGGATCAGGTTTTGTTTCTGAACTCGATATCATGACTATTTACAGGGAAGACCTTTGGAGTTAAAGATGTGACCGAGGGACTGCAGTATGAATTCCGCGTGTCTGCGATCAATGACTCTGGGCCCGGAGAATTCAGTAACCCATCAGAATTTGTCTTCGCCAGGGACCCCAAAAGTAGGTCATTAAATGTTTAAGTTACTTTAGGACTGTCCATGTAAATTGCATCTTTACTGTTCAACCAAGTCCAAATATCTCATGAACTACAACACTTAGCAACACATATGATTCCATTCAGTAGACCCCATATATATGTCATATGCTGACCATTGCACACATGTCTGGTGTGCAATGCTTAGCAATAAATGTAACTCCATTCATTGGACTGTTATTTCTATATCTCTTATGGACTGAAACGCTTAGCAACGAACAAATGACTGGTATCTTCCAGAACCACCTGGTAAAGTCATTGACCTGAAGGTGACTGATTCCTCCTACAACACCCTTACTCTGGCCTGGACCAATCCCAAGGGCATCCCGGGGGTGCAGGATGAGGCCAAGGGCAATTATATTGAGATCCGGCCAGCGGAGAACCCAGAGTGGGAATCCTGCAACACCAATCTCATCACAAGCACCGTGTACACAGTGAAAGGCTTGAAGTCCATGGCCATGTACTGGGTCAGGGTCACCGCCGCTAACGATGGAGGAAACGGAGAGCCTCAGGATTTGGACAATTACATCCTGGCCATGCCTCCGCGTGGTAGGAATGAGCACTGCTTATGTTTCCTACACTACCTACCTGTAACATGTACTGTACTGCAAATATCTAGTCATCATCAATACACATGGTCATAATCTTAAAGGTATTTCAATATTTAAATCTACTGTACTAAATCCTAAAATGATGCCATTTAAACATGCTAGGTTGAAATACTGGCTTCTCCAACAGCGCTTTCACTTTACATCAATTTCACCCTTTTGCCTTCCATTCTTTCTGCCACTTCTAGTCAGGCCAAGGTTCACCGATGCCAAGACCAAGAGCTTCATGGTGGTGCAAGCAGGAAACGCTGCACGCATCAACATCAACTTTGAGGTAAACTCATCTGATCTCGAGGGCAGCATAGTCTAGTGGTTATGGTGAGTCGAAAGACTCTGGATTCTAAGCTTTGAACCCCCGATGCCTGCATTATTGAGGAAAATGTGCAACTTGAGGATGATGCCGTAAATGATGTGTCCAAAACAACAAAATCACAAACTCCTTACAGAAAGGTCCCAGCAAGGTTTGAACCCAGGACCTTCTTGCTGTGAAGCAGCAGCGCTACCGCATCTTAATAAATTATATTACATTATATTAGAATGATGCAATAGATTACCTAAATACACCCTGGGCCACCGATGTACAGCGATTTTACTCAAAGTTACTCTAGTGTTTAGGGTGTGACTATGCTGACTTAGGGTGTGACTATGTTAACCTGAGTTAAGGTCGAACTCTGCACAGGCGTCTCCATGGCCAGAGGTGAACTGGCTGAAGGATGGCAATCCCGTGTCCAAGAGGGTGACAGTCAGCAACGCAGAGGGAGCCTCCCAGCTCCTCATCCCCTCTTCAGAGAGGTTTGACACGGGCGTCTACACCGTCCAGGTTAAGAACATTGTCGGCCAGGAGTCCTTCAGCGTTGAGATTAGAGTCACAGGTCAGATCACACACACAGTCTACAGCTGTTCAATATCAAAAAGGTCTATGCATGCATGTATGCAATTATTTAGCATGCATGGATGTACATGTACAATGGTTTGTACAAAAATATGTATGCACAATATTAATGTATGTACTATATTTGTGTGTGTGTGTGTGTGTGGATTGCATTGTGGTCTATATAGCACTTTTCCAAAGTGTTTCATAATATTGCCTCACATTCAAGCACATGTATGCACTCATACATACATCCACATTATAACATCTCTCTAACTCCCAGACGAGCCAAAGCCCGCGGGCCCTGTGGAGCTGGATGAGAACGTGCCCGGCACGGTGACTGTGTCCTGGACAGCCTCTCCAGATGAGAAACTGGACGACCGGCTATACTACAAAGTGACCAAGCGTGACTCCGCCAAGCCCAGTTGGAGAACTGTGGCAGACCGCATCTTCAACAACAAGTACACGCATTGCAACATCATGCCGGACCGGGAGTACCAGTTCAAGGTGTATGCCAAGAATGACATGGGCTCCTCCAAGTCCTCCATGAGTGGCAAGTGGTCCATCACGAGGAAGAAAGGTGAGACCCCGCACACCCTCATTATAATGCTTAGGCTGCTCAAACAGCCGCTCTGCTGATATTATACAATCAGGACATTTGTTTTCTGATCAAAATTCTTCATTTGCAAATTCATTTATATTAGATATACAGATAAAACAGTATATACTAAACCAGGGGTGTCAAACTCATTTGAGGTTGAGGGCCGCAACAGACCCAATGCTACTTAGCATGGGCCGGACTAGCAAAACACCACAAAAATGCATACGAAACTCTTGCAACTTGTGCAGCTTAGTGGATATTTGTAGGAACTACAACTGATTTTTTGTGTGATTATGGAAAAAGTGGAAAAAGTGAAAAAATCTACAAGAAAGAAGAAATGAATCCATTTGACCAGGCCGGACCGGGCCGGGCCACATGTTTGACACCCCTGTACTAGACAGATATACTCCATAGGCAGCTAGTTATTTAGGTAGTGGGCTAGATATCCTTCCCCAAGCGGGAAATTAAGGTGTAACAGCAGTACAAAGGTGAATATTAAAAACACCAAACATCATACCAATGTACCAACATACCAATGTATGCTAATTATGGAGGATTTGCACACAACAAATATATGACATTTTCCCGCTTTCCCACAGTGAAGTTCACTCTGAAAGAGAGAGAGAGCAAGACGTGCAACCTGGAACGCCCCCCTAAGTTCCTGTTGCCCCTCAAGTTGCACAGCGCTCCCCAGGGCTACGAGTGCTACATGAGCTGCGCCGTGCGAGGCGACCCCGCCCCCAGCATCACATGGCTCCGCAACAACCTCAGCCTCAACACCAACACCAACTACCTGATCACCAACACCTGTGGCGTGTGCTCCATGCTGATACTCAGGGTTGGGCTCAAGGACACCGGCGAGTACAAGATCATCGCGGAGAACCAGATGGGCAGGGCCGAATCCGCCACCAAACTCCTTGTTACAGGTACACTTGTGGGTTTAAACTGTTCTTTTGCAGTCTTTTGTAGCCGTGTCTCATTTCGTGATCATATATTAAAACATGCCCGTAGTCAGGCCACTGAACTGGAGGTGGGCCAGGCCACGGAACTAGAGGCGGGCCAGGCCACGGAACTAGAGGCGGGCCAGGCCACGGAAGTAGAGGCGGGCCAGGCCACTGAACTAGAGGCGGGCCAGGCCACTGAACTAGAGGCGGGCCAGGCCACTGAACTAGAGACGGGCCAGGCCACGGAAGTAGAGGCGGGCCAGGCCACGGAAGTAGAGGCGGGCCAGGCCACTTAACTAGAGGCGGGCCAGGCCACTGAACTAGAGGCGGGCCAGGCCACAGAACTAGAGGCGGGCCAGGCCACGGAAGTAGAGGCGGGCCAGGCCACGGAAGTAGAGGCGGGCCAGGCCACTGAACTAGAGGCGGGCCAGGCCACTGAACTAAAGGCGGGCCCAGGCCACTGAACTAGAGGCGGGCCAGGCCACGGAAGTAGAGGCGGGCCAGGCCACTGAACTAGAGGTGGGTCAGGCCACGGAAGTAGAGGCGGGCCAGGCCACGGAAGTAGAGGCGGGCCAGGCCACTGAACTAGAGGCGGGCCAGGCCACTGAAGTAGAGGCGGGCCAGGCCACGGAAGTAGAGGCGGGCCAGGCCACGGAAGTAGAGGCGGGCCAGGCCACGGAAGTAGAGGCGGGCCAGGCCACTGAACTAGAGGCGGGCCAGGCCACGGAAGTAGAGGCGGGCCAGGCCACTGAACTAGAGGCGGGCCAGGCCACTGAACTAGAGGCGGGTCAGGCCACGGAAGTAGAGGCGGGCCAGGCCACTGAACTAGAGGCGGGCCAGGCCACGGAAGTAGAGGCGGGCCAGGCCACTGAACTAGAGGCGGGCCAGGCCACGGAACTAGAGGCGGGCCAGGCCACGGAACTAGAGGCGGGCCAGGCCACTGAACTAGAGGCGGGCCAGGCCACGGAAGTAGAGGCGGGCCAGGCCACTGAACTAGAGGCGGGTCAGGCCACGGAAGTAGAGGTGGGCCAGGCCACTGAACTAGAGGCGGGCCAGGCCACGGAAGTAGAGGCGGGCCAGGCCACGGAAGTAGAGGCGGGCCAGGCCACGGAAGTAGAGGCGGGCCAGGCCACTGAACTAAAGGTGGGCCAGGCCACTGAACTAGAGGCGGGCCAGGCCACAGAAGTAGAGGCGGGCCAGGCCACTGAACTACAGGCGGGTCAGGCCACGGAAGTAGAGGCGGGCCAGGCCACGGAAGTAGAGGCGGGCCAGGCCACTGAACTAGAGGCGGGCCAGGCCACTGAAGTAGAGGCGGGCCAGGACACAGAAGTAGAGGCGGGCCAGGCCACTGAAGTAGAGGCGGGCCAGGCCACGGAAGTAGAGGCGGGCCAGGCCACGGAAGTAGAGGCGGGCCAGGCCACTGAACTAGAGGCGGGCCAGGCCACTGAAGTAGAGGCGGGCCAGGCCACGGAAGTAGAGGCGGGCCAGGCCACGGAAGTAGAGGCGGGCCAGGCCACTGAAGTAGAGGCGGGCCAGGCCACTGAAGTAGAGGCGGGCCAGGCCACTGAACTAGAGGCGGGCCAGGCCACGGAAGTAGAGGCGGGCCAGGCCACGGAAGTAGAGGCGGGCCAGGCCACTGAACTAGAGGCGGGCCAGGCCACTGAACTAGAGGCGGGCCAGGCCACTGAACTAGAGACGGGCCAGGCCACGGAAGTAGAGGCGGGCCAGGCCACGGAAGTAGAGGCGGGCCAGGCCACTTAACTAGAGGCGGGCCAGGCCACTGAACTAGAGGCGGGCCAGGCCACAGAACTAGAGGCGGGCCAGGCCACGGAAGTAGAGGCGGGCCAGGCCACGGAAGTAGAGGCGGGCCAGGCCACTGAACTAGAGGCGGGCCAGGCCACTGAACTAAAGGCGGGCCAGGCCACTGAACTAGAGGCGGGCCAGGCCACGGAAGTAGAGGCGGGCCAGGCCACTGAACTAGAGGTGGGTCAGGCCACGGAAGTAGAGGCGGGCCAGGCCACGGAAGTAGAGGCGGGCCAGGCCACTGAACTAGAGGCGGGCCAGGCCACTGAAGTAGAGGCGGGCCAGGCCACGGAAGTAGAGGCGGGCCAGGCCACGGAAGTAGAGGCGGGCCAGGCCACGGAAGTAGAGGCGGGCCAGGCCACTGAACTAGAGGCGGGCCAGGCCACGGAAGTAGAGGCGGGCCAGGCCACTGAACTAGAGGCGGGCCAGGCCACTGAACTAGAGGCGGGTCAGGCCACGGAAGTAGAGGCGGGCCAGGCCACTGAACTAGAGGCGGGCCAGGCCACGGAAGTAGAGGCGGGCCAGGCCACTGAACTAGAGGCGGGCCAGGCCACGGAACTAGAGGCGGGCCAGGCCACGGAACTAGAGGCGGGCCAGGCCACTGAACTAGAGGCGGGCCAGGCCACGGAAGTAGAGGCGGGCCAGGCCACTGAACTAGAGGCGGGTCAGGCCACGGAAGTAGAGGTGGGCCAGGCCACTGAACTAGAGGCGGGCCAGGCCACGGAAGTAGAGGCGGGCCAGGCCACGGAAGTAGAGGCGGGCCAGGCCACGGAAGTAGAGGCGGGCCAGGCCACGGAAGTAGAGGCGGGCCAGGCCACGGAAGTAGAGGCGGGCCAGGCCACTGAACTAAAGGCGGGCCAGGTCACTGAACTAGAGGCGGGCCAGGCCACAGAAGTAGAGGCGGGCCAGGCCACTGAACTACAGGCGGGTCAGGCCACGGAAGTAGAGGCGGGCCAGGCCACGGAAGTAGAGGCGGGCCAGGCCACTGAACTAGAGGCGGGCCAGGCCACTGAAGTAGAGGCGGGCCAGGACACAGAAGTAGAGGCGGGCCAGGCCACTGAAGTAGAGGCGGGCCAGGCCACGGAAGTAGAGGCGGGCCAGGCCACGGAAGTAGAGGCGGGCCAGGCCCACTGAACTAGAGGCGGGCCAGGCCACTGAAGTAGAGGCGGGCCAGGCCACTGAAGTAGAGGCGGGCCAGGCCACGGAAGTAGAGGCGGGCCAGGCCACGGAAGTAGAGGCGGGCCAGGCCACTGAAGTAGAGGCGGGCCAGGCCACTGAAGTAGAGGCGGGCCAGGCCACTGAACTAGAGGCGGGCCAGGCCACGGAAGTAGAGGCGGGCCAGGCCACGGAAGTAGAGGCGGGCCAGGCCACTGAACTAGAGGCGGGTCAGGCCACGGAAGTAGAGGCGGGCCAGGCCACTGAAGTAGAGGCGGGCCAGGCCACTGAACTAGAGGCGGGCCAGGCCACGGAAGTAGAGGCGGGCCAGGCCACGGAAGTAGAGGCGGGCCAGGCCACTGAACTAGAGGCGGGCCAGGCCACTGAAGTAGAGGCGGGCCGGGCCACTTAACTAGAGGCGGGCCAGGCCACGGAAGTAGAGGCGGGCCAGGCCACTGAACTAGAGGCGGGTCAGGCCACGGAAGTAGAGGCGGGCCAGGCCACGGAAGTAGAGGCGGGCCAGGCCACTGAACTGGAGGTGGGCCAGGCCACGCAACTAGAGGTGGGCCAGGCCACTGAACTAGAGGCGGGTCAGGCCACGGAAGTAGAGGCGGGCCAGGTCACGGAAGTAGAGGCGGGCCAGGCCATGGAAGTAGAGGCGGGCCAGGCCACTGAACTAGAGGCGGGTCAGGCCACGGAAGTAGAGGCGGGCCAGGCCACTGAACTAGAGGCGGGTCAGGCCACGGAAGTAGAGGCGGGCCAGGCCACGGAAGTAGAGGTGGGCCAGGCCACGGAAGTAGAGGCGGGCCAGGCCACTGAACTAGAGGCGGGCCAGGCCACGGAAGTAGAGGCGGGCCAGGCCACGGAAGTAGAGGCGGGCCAGGCCACGGAAGTAGAGGCGGGCCAGGCCACGGAAGTAGAGGCGGGCCAGGCCAGTGCTTAGTTACGGCGGCGCAATATTTCGATGACACCGGCACTTGAGCACAGGGTGCAAAAATAAATGATCAGAATGCAATCTTTGCATAACATATAATAAAGAAAATAACATATCATTTTTATTAAAAAAACTAAAAACAAGTTTTGGAGGCAAACAGTGAGGAAGCGGTGTGGGAAGGATGTTTTACCGTAAGCCTTAGAGTGGACGAGAATGATTGATGATTCTTTTACTGTAAGCATTGCAATATAGGGGCATTTGGTGTGTGTGTGCGAATGAGTGAGTGAGTGTGTGTGTGTAATGATAGCAGTTGTGAAGTATTCTGCTACTGCTTCAATATGTATTAGTAATAATTACTAATATTTGGAATATTGCATGTCATCATTTCATGACCCCACCCCCCGGGACTGGGTTGGCCTGACTGGGAATATATTACCCGGCCTGAATGATGTTCCCAGTCCGGCCCTACACTTTACAATAGTTGTACACTTGAATGTCTGCTTGCAATTATTTATCCTAGACTTCCTGCTTTCAGAGCTAGTTATTATTCAAGTTATTACTAAACCCAATAATAATCGAATGCAGAGGCAACTATGTAATATGATGAAGAGATAAATAGATATCTTTAGATAGTCTTACAGTTACAACCGGCTCTTTGAGGGCAACCATGCCGATGTGGCCCGGGATGAAATTAGTTTGACACCCCTGATCTACTGGTATGACTCCCAGCCTAAGGGTTATGGCTCCAACCCCCATTGACCCCTGTAAGCATCCCTTGAGCACAAATCTCAGCGTTGGATAAAAGTGTCAAATGACTCAAGTAGAAATAGTTGTAGAAACTGCTTTTTGTGTCGCTTCCCCAGATTTATTTGTTCACCTCCATTGATCATATGTAATATATAATTTATGATTCCCCTTTGTTTTCTTTCAGAATGAACCAACGCTATGGAGATGACGTCACTAAATGAGGACTCCCAAGACGTTTCTTGGACACAAGATGCATGTTTTTGAATCAGGTCATCCATGTTAACATATCAAGTTGAAACATGTGTCTAACATGTGGTTTTACGAAAGTTAATGTTTTTATCAGTTGATTTTAGTCTTAGTCACAGATATTGCACCAGATGATAAACTATCAACAGCTTGTGAGTCTTGATTGGATTTCTCGAGTGCATATGAATAAAAGAAATGCAAAATGCACATTCAGATTATGAATTTGCAATGACCACACATTTTTCACTCTGAATTTCCGATCGCCTTTAGGTGAGCAATCTGTGAGTTAGAATGAATACACAATGAAAAAGAGTATTTCAAACAGAGCTGTTGTTGATCCTTTACCTTTAAAAGATGGTTAATGATTTGTAAAATAGTATATTGTTTTTAGGTTAAGCCAATAAGAAAAACATCATAAACGAGTAATCCTCAGCATCAATTCAAAGGCTATGCTTGCTGTCCCAATACATTATGCCACCCATTATAATGTTAGTTGTATTATTTTGTTAATCTCTTTAACGTGCAAAATAGACGACACACTCTTTTCTTCAGAATGCATAAAGCTATGTATATTCAGATATGCCCTTTTGAACTGTATGAAGTTTGGTGTAAATAAACATTTAAAAAATGTCTATCCACGGTGACTTTTAAGAGCGATAGAGTTCCTAGAGAACATAATATTTGAATTATGGCCACTTAAAAACGCTTTTGTCACTAATTTATGTGCTGTCTTCTTGTATTACATCTCAGGGCCAAGCGCTTGTTTTAGGGTCAAATTGTAGTCCAAGTTTAGAGCCACTGTAAGTGGACAACTGCTAGACATGGGCAAAGAGCAGGGCAAGGCTCAAAGAGTATGTTGACCCGTCTCAGTTTCAATTAGCAGTATTAGTTTCAACACTCAACCCAGAGGCTGAAATATTCCTTCCCTCTTAATTGTCAATTCTACCCACAACATCAACATATCCATTTTCAGTATTCAAAAATAGGCTTACATTTTGTAATTTTTTTTTTTTACATTTGTGTATACATCCTTCATCCTTTCATCGGTCAATCGATTTCTTTTCAAATATCGTACGAGATTATGAATGTTAAAAAACAAACAAGCAAGCAAAATCCGTTCAAACTCACCTCTTGACCAAAAGCCACTGCTAAGTGGCGTACCGGTAGTAATGGTGGAGATGGAGGCGGTGAAATAATACGTTTGCGGTAGTTAGCGCCGCTGTGCATCTACCAGCCTGCGAAATGTGTGGTGCCCAGGAACCCGCGCTCAAATAATCCCACGGGATCTGGTGCTTCTGTTTGTGAGGGAGGGGTCTAGCGTCTCTTGTGCTGCCTTTTGAAGGAACCTATAGCACTATATGGCCTCTGTGTGTGTCAGCAAACCTATATGGAGCCCGGGGAAAGGAGCCCTGCGCGCCTGCCCCGCATTGAGCATCCCAGAGAGGCTCTTTATTACCTTTCACAAGACACAGACTCTCTACACTCCTCAGTATCAGCAGGAGCTTGGCAAGCAGGGGAGCGCTTTTGTCTGAATCAAGTAAGTGCAATCTCTCACAAAAGAAACAGCTGATGGTATAGTTGTCGTATCTTTGTCTCATCTGTTTTAACAATGTCCACATCTGAAGTTCACTGAGAGTTGAATTTCACTATGTTTGTCTTTGAGTTCTGTTTCCCGGCAATTAGATTCCCTATGTTTTTGGAATGCTTTTCATATAAAAAAATTATAAATTATAAATATAATTACAGGAATAGAACAAAAATATAAAATGTGTTAAAAATATCAAGAATGTCCAGAAATCTAAATTTAGCCATAAGAATGTATAAGAGACGGAGGGTTGAATATAACGTTAACATACCATATCAGTAAGGCGCTTAACCACCATTTAATGCACGGAATCTAATTTCACCGTCACTCATTGTCGTGCACTGCACTCAATCAATAAAGCTTTGCTTGGGTCATTAAGCCAATTATCTCAAATGTGTGAGTCAAAGCAACATGTAAAGGAGCGTGAGTGTACAGGCGTAGCCACTAGAAGGGGCTCACAGACCTGGGACCTTGGACTACAATTAAATCACAGTGGATTGGCTCGACGCTCAATGTTTTTATAATACAAGTACCAAAAACATAGTCAAATTACTTTTAAACTTTGCAGGACGTTCCAAAAATGCTAAACTGCATAAAGAGCTCCACTACACGTTTTACCTTATCTTAACAAGGTGCTATTTTTACACATTGGTTATTTTTTTAGAACATATATGATAAAGGCCGGCGATATTGTGGGGACTTATATTGTGATAATGATGTTGGGATGATAGTGCGATAATGTTGTTGATAATGGCCCGAGCTCCGATAAATCCCCGGTGGTGACAGCTTGGCTTTGCGGCCACATTGTTGAGAGATTACCACGGGGCTGAGTGCCAATCAGAACCCGATTACCAAGACAAGTGAGCTCATGTAGCCGGCTCCGTTTAACCTCCCGGCCATTTGCGTCACTTCCGGCCTCGTGAGTGACAGCTTTATGCGGCACGTGACCCCGCTGCACCCAAAACTAGCAAGGTCACCCCCGGGGTCCTCCTGAGGTTATGCCGAGTATTCCGTCTGTGATTGCGGGTGGAGCTGTCATTCGTAATCCCAACCTCTAGTGATGCACTTTATTAATAAACGTATTGTTCCTATGGAAGCATAAGAAGCAGAAGAATAGCTGATTTGCGTCTTGTGCCTCAATTAGAACATTACTTTGTTTTTACTTTCTTTTTTAACTTTAAGCATGGCATATACATTATTTCAATAGAATGCTACTTTAAAGGCGCTATAAGTAAGAATCAATGCATTCTGAGCGCCGTGGCTTGAGACAATAACAATCAGAAACTAATGTTAGTTCTAATCATAATTAAACCTTGGACATATTTTAAAAAGCTATGAAAAATATACTGTATATTTTTAATTATCCACGCTTACATGTCACTTTGTTCCTTTATCCCGCGAAATCCAACCTGACTCAAATATAAGAGAAATCAGCCCAGAAGCTGTTCTACGTAACAGAGTCTCATGTTTTAACCACAACCTGCAAGAACTAATATTAGTCTCAACCCACGGAGCTCAGAATGCACTGATTCTTACTCATAGTAGGCCTACCTTTAAATATTTTTCATACAAATATTTTTTCTGAAATTATGGTAGGCTGCTGTAATTTCTTTGTGCGATGAAGTCGATATAATTTATGCATTTAAATGTATGCATTCATGCATTGTTTTTAATCGCAATGGTATTGGGATATTTATGAAAATCAACTTAAGATTGTTATTTTATGTATATTTTATATGTACAAATGTACATAGATTGAGTAAAATACATAAAAATTATGAATATCTTTCTATTTATAATATCAGCAGCTGAACAGCCATCATGTTTAAGATACGCAAAACAAAGGAGGAGGAGCCAACTGCTCCAGGGCAGGGTGAGTTCAACAAATATTTTAACTGTTGACTGGTTCATATGAATATGCATATTTAGATGTATGTATGTATGTATGTATGTATGTATGTATGTATGTATGTATGTATGTATGTTATCCTCTAATGTGAAACATAGTATTTTATTTACATTTCATTTATACCAATATTCATTTATTACTGGAAAACTTGAATTTCCATTTGGATATATAAAGTATCTACCTAATGTATTTATCTATCTATGTATCCATCTATGATAACACATAATGTATAATAGCTGTAACATGTCGCTAATAACACATTATTGCTCCCTATTGATTATTGATTTGATTTCCAGTGAGGATTAAGAAGAAGTCCAAGGTGCCCGGGGTGATGATCACGCAGTTTGTAGAGGAACTCCCTGAGATGATGTCCACCCCGGACTTTATCCGCAAACCCATTGCACTGACCATTCAGGAAGGTACCGTACCTATCTCCTTCAGCTTCCATACTACTGAGTTCTTACTATTGCACGGTTTTGACTGAGTCTTGTTTGTTGTGTCTTCTTGCAAAGCAAAAATAACATACTTAAAATGGTGCAATGTTAAGGCAGTGTATTATGGAGCACTACATACATTTTAAATACATACTTTTTTTTGTTTTTCAGGGAAATTGGCCGTGTTCAAAGCGATTGTTTGTGGTGAACCAACACCTACTGTAACATGGATGAGGAACAACGGCGAAGTCACCGACCCAGAAGCGTACAAAATCACTTTCGACTCACATTCCGGGGAATACCAGCTGCAGGTGAGCCAGTTTTTCCACCAATGACTGGTGGACAACTCAGGTGACTGCACTGTTGAACTTGAAAGCTGCAGGCCACAATACAGGAGACCCGGAATTGGCACATTTTGAGTGATGTTGAGACATATATGAAGAAGGTGAATGAGGTTCCTGACACCTGGGATAAGGGTGTGTGTTGATAGAGGACAACAGGGACAGCAGTGGTCACTCGTTTTAGTTAACACGTATGAGTGCTTATAACTATACTTATGCAGTGCTATAAGCAGATTATAACAGACTGTAACTGAGCATGTTGACAGTGTAGTATAGACACAGGCATCGTCAAAAGCATTATCAAAGGTACACAGCGCAATGCTGACATACAGTGTATTTAAAGTACATACTACATTCAATATACAGTATCTCTCTGCCTCACAGGTAATAGTCATAATATTTGATATGCATTAGAATCATAATCAGAATAATCATGACTTTGGTCCATTTAAGTAGATACCGGACGTATCGGGTGATCACTCAGACACCTACAAATGCCACGCCTCAAATGAATATGGAAAAGCTGTTGTCACGGCAACCCTCAATGTTATTGAAGGTAAGAAGCTTGCACCATGGACCATGTCTAGGCCGTGTGTCTTCCGTATGAAGAGAGCTCGTGCTCCTCAGTCTAGCATTCATATTTTGTTTGTTCTCTTTATGCTCCTTTTAGTTGGCTACAAGAAGAATAAAGCCATGCAACAATCCAGGACAGGTACACAGTCCATAAACTACATGTCGTTCGTAATCATACGCAGTGAATCCACTGATTTTAACCACACAACGTGATTTTGTTTTTGTAGCCATTCGGGAAATGCCAGAGGATTTCAAAAAGAATTTGAAAACCAGGTTAGTAATGACCTGGTTGTCCCAACTACCATCAGTCAGGTCAAATACATTCATTCATGCAATTGATTATTTGTCTTTATCTGAAAGGGCTGATGAGCCAAAGGTGGAAAAGAAAGAGATTGATGAGACATTCTGGGATCTGCTGATGAGTGCTGACAAGAAGGACTATGAGAGCATCTGCTTCCAGTATGGAGTGACAGACTACCGTGGGATGTTGAGGAAACTGAGCGAGAAGAAGAAGGAGCGCGAGGAAGAGCAATCTCAGGTTTGTGGCTTTCATGACGTCATTTTGACCAGTGGTTGTGTTTAAGCACAGATCATTTATATTTACTTATTGATGATATAAGTGTGATACATACAGGAAATACTTGAGAAATACTGATTAGGAGTTAATACAAATATATTTGTATGTCAAAGCTTTTAATTTGGTTTATCATTTTTGACATGACAGGTAGTTGAAAGACTATGCAACCTCAAGCCCATTGAGATGAGAGATGATGGAGGAGCAGAGTTTGAACTTGAAATGTCCCTGAAAGACCCCACCAGTAAGATCTTCCTGTTCAAGGTGAGGAACTATTCGCTGTTGTGATCAATACATTATCGTGTACACATGGTGCTATACAACTGCACGTCATAATTTCCCCTTAAAAGTTGATTATTTAAGAATGACTATGATTGTGATAACAGCAGCAAAAACAACAATAATGTTTTTCACAGGATGGAGTCATGATCCCCTTCAATTCCGACACAGAAATCAAACATGGATTGAAGCAAGTCGGAAAGAAGTTTGTGTTCAGCATCAACGGTGTCGATCCTGAAGATGCTGGAATGTACCAAGTGGAGGTAAACGGTGTCAAGATCTTCTCAACTGACCTCAAAAGTAAGACCCTCGTTTGAAAGGTCCATTATGGTTTCCACATTGACGGTGCAGCATATTCTAAATGCAACCAACCTGTTCTGTGTTGGGGTTTCCCCCCCCCCCCCCCCTGTATAGTGCCGAATGTGGATTTCTTGGTGAAGATACTAGAGGTTACAGCGGAGGAGAGAGAGGATGCAGTCTTCGAGTGTGTTATCTCACACCCCTTGTCAAGTATTAAATGGGCAGGAAAGAACACCCCCCTGGAACAAGGAGAAAAATACGACATCACCGTGTCGGAGGACATGCTGATCCACACACTGGTGGTAAAGGACTGCAAGCAGCTCGACAAGGGCATCTACTCCGCCACGGCTGGCATGGCTTCCTGCTGTGCCTGGCTCATCGTGGAAGGTAGCCGTGACCATGCATTCTGACAGGAAATACAAAATTAGGGGCAGGATTGCATGGTGGCACAGAGAGTTACTGGGTTAGGGTACTGGGACCCCTAATATTAGGGATCCCTAATATTCACAACCCTTACCTGGAGGCATTCTTGCAACCAAGGTGCTCTAATCGCTGCATGCTTCTTCATTCATTAAGTCTTTGTTTTCAATGGTGCTTTGAATAAAGGCATCTCCTAAATAGTACAAAAATGTGTACAAATAATTGAATACATGCTGTTGATGATCATTTCCCCAGTGGACCCGACACCTGGCAAGAAGAAGGTCCGCAAGACAACTCGAGCGGGCGGAGGTGGAGCAGATCTGTTGAAGATTGCCCAGGAGCAGCAAGCCATAGTCCAGAAGGAGAGAGAGGAGATGATTGCCAGGGCCACAGCTGCAGCAGAGGCTACGGCCGCATTAGAGGCAGAGGCTGCCGCTCTGGCTGCGGCGGAGGCAGCGGAGAAAGCGGCGAGACAGGCGGAGGCGCTGGCTGCAAAGAAGGCAGCGGCCCTGGCAGCCAAGAAGGAAAGGGAGGCGGCAGGGAAGCCAGAGCCAGCTAAAAAAGTTGCGGCTAAAAAAGCGGCTAAAAAGAAGAAGCCAGCACAGGCGGAGGGATCTGAGACTCCGGGAGAATCTCAGCCAGTGGAAGAGGAAGAGGAAGAGGAAGAAGAATTGGAAGAAGAATTGAAAGAAGGAAGAAGTGAAGACTGATGAGACCGTTGTTCAGGAACCGGTGGAGGGAGAAGAAGTAGAAGAGACAGCCACGGGGGAGAAGAAGAAAAGAGTGAGGATCGGCCCTCTGGTTCCCGATGTGGTCGTTGGTGAGATGATTTAGCACGATTCAAGGCTATGATGCAGGGCAACAATGGAAGAATGAGAGACTCTTAACGATCGGATAGTCCCACTGATAAGAATGGTGTGTTATCTTTAGACCCAGGTGTGTACTTCACCCAAGGCCTCGCCGATGTGAGAGCCACGATTGGCACTGAGGCTGAACTGGTCTGCAAGCTGAGCAGTGCGGACTGTGATGGTATCTGGTACAAAGAAGGTCAAGAGGTGAGGAGTGGGTTCACAAAAAAGTTCACAGTCTAGCTATCCTTGAGCAAGATGCCTTACAAACATCTGACATATTAGTAGTAATAGTAACCACATAGTACTCAATACCATTAGGATATGTAAGCATCTGTCATTTTGTGTGAATTTCAGTTAACATCAACAGAAGATATCTGCATCAATAAAGAAGAGGCCCTTCACAAACTCATTTTCAAAAAATGCATGGATGAAGATAGTGGAAAGTACCGATTTGAAGCAGATGGACGTAAAACAGAGGCTATGATGATTGTTGAAGGTAACTAGATATGCAATTATATCTATGTAACTATGCTATATATCTATACATGAGTATCTAAAGTGAACAGATAACTATACACATACATGACAGCAGTATTCTTGATAACATGCTGAACATAGGCTTGTTAAAAAGAGGTACAAGTCGGGTGTCTGGACAGACCCCCATCCCCATAGTATGTCTCAAAACATTCGAACTTTAACGAATGGCCTATTGCTCAAGTTTCTTTGGGATGAAATCATCTCCTAAATGGTGTTATTGTTAAATATATGCATAATTACATATCCCAAGATCCACCCAGATTCAACGGCGAGGACCTGGAGGAGTTCACAAAGCCGTCAGTCATCAAAGTCGGACAGAACGTCGCCTTCGAGGTTTCCTTTGAGGGCAGAGAACCATGAAGATCCAGTGGTTCATCGAGGACGAGGAGGTGCTGGGATGACATCAACATTAAGATTGAGAAGTCTTGCACACACACACGCCTCCAGCTCACCAAGTGCCAGCGCAAGATCTCTGGGGAAGTTGAAGCTTAAGATTAAAAACGAATATGGAATCATCGAGGCCGTCACCCAGCTCAATATATTAGGTTCTGCTTGCAAATAAATACAATTCAATTAATTTAAAGAAAGGAATCTTTTGAACTACAGTTAACAATCGGTGGTACTCTTTCTTTACAGATAAACCAACACCACCGCAAGGGCCTGTGGATATTATTGAAAGTTCAGCCAACTGTATTGAGTTTAAATGGAGGCCTCCGAAAGACGCTGGTGGCTGTCCCATCACAGACTACATTCTAGAGCGCCAGCAAATTGGCCGAAACAGTTGGAAGAAACTCGGTAAGATCGGTCCAGAGGCCAAGTACAGAGACGTAGATGTAGACCATGGTAGAAAATACTGCTACCACATACGGGCGGAAACCACACATGGAACCAGTGAAATGATCGAAACGGATGACATTCAGGCGGGAACCAAAGGTGAGCGTTAGCATAGCACGAGAGGCGTTTGAATACATGCAATAAAACAATAGATCGTAATGATAGTTTTTCATGACATCTCTTGTGTCCTGTAGCATACCCTGGTCCTCCCTCTGCACCGAAGATAATCAGCGCATTCAAGGACTGCATCAACCTGGCTTGGAGCGCTCCTTCCAACACTGGAGGGACCAACCTCCTGGGATATATTCTGGAGAAACGCAAGAACGGGAGCAATCTGTGGGGTGCCATCAATCCACCCGAGGAGCTAATCAGTGGTAAGTGGCCCAATTGAATTGAATCCTTATTTATCCCTTATTTATGCCTCGTTTATGCTACCATTATATGACTTGATTACCTCCATCTTCATTGATTGTGCTCGTCGAAATCAGGTCTTAATAATGATTCCTCCCAACAGAGAGAAAGTACGGAGTGAAAGATGTTGTGGAGGGGATGGAGTATGAATTCAGAGTTTCAGCTGTCAACATCTCTGGCGCTGGGGAGCCAAGCTCACCATCAGAGTTTGTATTTGCAAGAGATCCAAAGAGTATGTTTCATGGCAAACTACCAAAGCATTGTCTTCCCGACACTGAGATTATTATTCGTTATAGGTCCTCATTATAACCAAATTCCACTTTCCAGAACCACCCGGTCACGTTATTGGCCTGAAGGTATCAGACTCCACCTACAGCACCTTGTCACTGGCATGGACCAAACCCAGGGAAGAAGAAGGGGTCCAGGATGAAGCCAAGGGATATTTTGTGGAGCTCAGACCAGCAGAAAACCCGGAATGGAGTCGTTGTAACTCGAGTGCTATCATCATGTGCTCCTATACTATTATTGGTCTTAAGTCCATGGCCATGTACTGGGTGAGAGTAACAGCCACCAATGAGGGAGGAAACGGAGAACCACAGGAACTGGACAACTACATTATCGCCATGCCGCCTCCAGGTTAAAACTATTTCCAATACACTATATTTATCTAATATCCATAATTCACTTAATTGTAATAAATGATATCTCATACATATGTCACCTTTTACAGTGAGACCTAGATTCACTGACCAGAAAATGAAGAGCTTTAACGTTATAAGAGCTGGGAACTCAGCAAGAATTACCGTCAACTTTGAGGTTTGGCCAACACTGACACAAACATGTCAAACAAAATGCAATGCGACACTTCAACTTAGTTTCCCTAAAGTTTTGTTTTCAGTTTCCTCCCCACCTCGCAACCTGGTTTTCAAGAATATATAAAGAAGCAGTTGTTTTCTGTGTGCTGGCTGGATTTCCTGTAGGCATCTCCGGTGCCTAAAATCATCTGGCTTAAAGATGCGGGAGCCGTGTCCAAGCGTGCGACGGTGAGCAACTCGGACAACTCCTCCCAGCTGCTCATCACCTCAGCCGAGCGCGCGGACACAGGGGTCTACACCATCCTGGTCAAAAACATTGTTGGCCAGGAGACCTTCAGCTTCGAGATAAGAGTGACAGGTATAATGTTACCATATAGTTCGGCCCTAATTGCTAGTACTCATATTGTGTACAGAGACATTATTTGTATTTTATCTTTTTGTTCACATTTTTGCATCTATTCATTCCCATTTCACGGTCCTGAAGTTTCTGTTGTGACGCTGTAATGCAAAGTAAAGTCGACATCACCTTCTGTTATCCAGATGACCCCAAGCCCCCGGGCCCTGTGGAGCTGGACGAGAACGTCCCGGGAACGGTGACCGTGTCCTGGGTGCCCTCTCCGGACGAGAAGAAGGATGACCGGCTGCACTACATCGTCACTAAGCGGGACTCCGTCAAGCGCACCTGGCAGACGGTGGCCGATCGACTGTTCAACAACAAGTTCACCGCCATCAACATCATGGCCGGAACGCAGTATCGGTTCCGCGTCTACGCCAAGAATGACATGGGCCTTTCCAAACCCTCCGAGTCAGAAACCTGGGAGGTTGGCAAGAGGAAAGGTATGTCTCAAGGATTCCCCACATAGACCTGGGAATACACAAGCAGCTCTCCCTAATGCACACAAAAAACCCAGCAGCACAACTCCTTAACCCCTGTTCATGGGTTACACTTTTGGGTTATGACATTCTAATCAACAATAACCTGCTTATTTTGGGACAAAGTAAAAGAGAAATCATCTCACCTTTTTCAATTATCCCATTGATCAACCTAAAGCGCCTGTGGAACGAACAATTTGTAATTTGTAAATGTAATTGTGAATGTAAATATAATTTGCCAAGGTATTAATTTACCCTGCGTAGTTTTCTTTCCCTGAACACGTTGGTTCTTTCACTTCAATTCTAATATGTGTTGAATCATTGAATTAATGTGCCCTTCTCCTTCACCTCCAGACAAGTTCACGCTTAACATGCCTGAGTCCAAGGGATGCAGCTTCGAGAGTCCTCCATCCATCACCGTCCCACTGAAGATGCACACCAGCCCCGAGACCTACGAGTGCTACATGAGCTGCGCCGTGACGGGCAACCCCAAACCCTCAGTCACCTGGTACCGCAACAACCTCAGCCTCAACACCAACACCAACTACTACATCACCAACACCTGTGGCGTGTGCTCGATGGTGATCCTGAGGGTGGGCTCCAAGGACAACGGAGATTACACCATCGTGGCCCAGAACCCCCTGGGCAGGGTGGAGTGTTCCACGAAACTCACCGTGAAAGGTACAGCGTGACAACACAGCGCTGCACCGACAACGGGTAGCAGCGCTTCCCATTGCTGTCGTACACAGGCTGTGGAGGTCCTTCTGGCACAGGATCCACTAAATGTTTTCAGCAGTAAAATAGCAATAAACTCTCACTATCATGTGACTTAATTAACATTTTTCTGTTGGACATCAGTATTCCCCTTCCCTTGTCTTCAGACATATTCAAACCCGGTATCTTTGGGCTATCCCATGAGCCAACGATGGGTGGCTACCCACAGTTTGAAAACTACTGCTCTCGGGGATGTGTGGGGTAGTTAGCATCACACCCTTGCATGTTCTTCTAGTGTTTTCTGTTTTTCTTACGTTTTTATTTTACCGTGAACAGTATGCGACTCATGTCTGATTCATCGGGGCTCTACTGACATGCAGTAGGCTTCAGGCCTTCACAAACCCGATCGGGAATGAGCAGCGAAACAAACGGATGGATGGCTTGAACTTTTGCATATATTTATATATTCTTCTCTGCTCTCTATATTTTTCAGATTAAAGCGAGACGGGAGGATCTCAAAGGAAATGCTTCGATTTAAATGCATAGGACATAAATAATTCAACTTCTTTTTGAAGTATGACATATTTCCATCCCCAACGTGATTTCTGTGTTTTACAAATGGTGCCATTTTAATGTTTTAGCAGTGACTGAAGAACGTTTGGTGACGATGAATATTCAAGAGGAAGTAGGTAAATACAATATGTCTGTTTATGTCATATTTATACAAGATTGTCTCTATGTAAGGATGACACGATGGACAGAGCCCTGGATAAAACCCATGACTATGATTTGAATAGTGGTGTATTAAGTAGGCCCTATGCGCATTTCCTTTTGGATCAAGTGCTGTTTCTGGAGCTTTTATTATGACATATTCTTTACGTTGGTCAAATAAATGCCATTGTAATTCTTGTTCGCTGAAACATTGTTGTCATGTTCCCAACAAGGTACAAGATATGACAAATGACCTCACCTGACACGACAAAAAGAATGTATAGGATGTTTTTATTTGAATGATTAATCATTAATTTTAGATTGGTTAACTTATTAACATTAAATCAATCAAGCTGTTGAAAGTAATCACCGTCTAATTAAGTACAACATACAACCAGAATACATAGATAGACGTTATAGCCGAGGTATTAGTCGTGGTTTAATATGCAATAGTTATTTGTGACTAAATCTATGCAACTGTGTACATACTACATTATTATAATGTTCAAGTGTAATGTTTGTCTTAAGACATTATAGATATGCCGCTGTGCCGCTGTGCCGTCGCAGGTTCTGCTTCTCTCCATACAGTGCGTTGCAAAACAGTGGCTTTGTCTGCCAACTGCTACTTGCCATCCCTATACATGAGTATCTAAAGTGAACAGATAACTATACACATACATGACAGCAGTATTCTTGATAACATGCTGAACATAGGCTTGTTAAAAAGAGGTACAAGTCGGGTGTCTGGACAGACCCCCATCCCCATAGTATGTCTCAAAACATTCGAACTTAACGAATCGGCCTATTGCTCAAGTTTCTTGGGATGAAATCATCTCCTAAATGGTGTTATTGTTAAATATATGCATAATTACATATCCCAAGATCCACCCAGATTCAACGGCGAGGACCTGGAGGAGTTCACAAAGCCGTCAGTCATCAAAGTCGGACAGAACGTCGCCTTCGAGGTTTCCTTTGAGGGCAGAGAACCCATGAAGATCCAGTGGTTCATCGAGGACGAGGAGGTGCTGGATGACATCAACATTAAGATTGAGAAGTCTTGCACACACACACGCCTCCAGCTCACCAAGTGCCAGCGCAAGATCTCTGGGGAAGTGAAGCTTAAGATTAAAAACGAATATGGAATCATCGAGGCCGTCACCCAGCTCAATATATTAGGTTCTGCTTGCAAATAAATACAAATTCAATTAATTTAAAGAAAGGAATCTTTTGAACTACAGTAACAATCGGTGGTACTCTTTCTTTACAGATAAACCAACACCACCGCAAGGGCCTGTGGATATTATTGAAAGTTCAGCCAACTGTATTGAGTTTAAATGGAGGCCTCCGAAAGACGCTGGTGGCTGTCCCATCACAGACTACATTCTAGAGCGCCAGCAAATTGGCCGAAACAGTTGGAAGAAACTCGGTAAGATCGGTCCAGAGGCCAAGTACAGAGACGTAGATGTAGACCATGGTAGAAAATACTGCTACCACATACGGGCGGAAACCACACATGGAACCAGTGAAATGATCGAAACGGATGACATTCAGGCGGGAACCAAAGGTGAGCGTTAGCATAGCACGAGAGGCGTTTGAATACATGCAAATAAACAATAGATCGTAATGATAGTTTTTCATGACATCTCTTGTGTCCTGTAGCATACCCTGGTCCTCCCTCTGCACCGAAGATAATCAGCGCATTCAAGGACTGCATCAACCTGGCTTGGAGCGCTCCTTCCAACACTGGAGGGACCAACCTCCTGGGATATATTCTGGAGAAACGCAAGAACGGGAGCAATCTGTGGGGTGCCATCAATCCACCCGAGGAGCTAATCAGTGGTAAGTGGCCCAATTGAATTGAATCCTTATTTATCCCTTATTTATGCCTCGTTTATGCTACCATTATATGACTTGATTACCTCCATCTTCATTGATTGTGCTCGTCGAAATCAGGTCTTAATAATGATTCCTCCCAACAGAGAGAAAGTACGGAGTGAAAGATGTTGTGGAGGGGATGGAGTATGAATTCAGAGTTTCAGCTGTCAACATCTCTGGCGCTGGGGAGCCAAGCTCACCATCAGAGTTTGTATTTGCAAGAGATCCAAAGAGTATGTTTCATGGCAAACTACCAAAGCATTGTCTTCCCGACACTGAGATTATTATTCGTTATAGGTCCTCATTATAACCAAATTCCACTTTCCAGAACCACCCGGTCACGTTATTGGCCTGAAGGTATCAGACTCCACCTACAGCACCTTGTCACTGGCATGGACCAAACCCAGGGAAGAAGAAGGGGTCCAGGATGAAGCCAAGGGATATTTTGTGGAGCTCAGACCAGCAGAAAACCCGGAATGGAGTCGTTGTAACTCGAGTGCTATCATCATGTGCTCCTATACTATTATTGGTCTTAAGTCCATGGCCATGTACTGGGTGAGAGTAACAGCCACCAATGAGGGAGGAAACGGAGAACCACAGGAACTGGACAACTACATTATCGCCATGCCGCCTCCAGGTTAAAACTATTTCAAATACACTATATTTATCTAATATCCATAATTCACTTAATTGTAATAAATGATATCTCATACATATGTCACCTTTTACAGTGAGACCTAGATTCACTGACCAGAAAATGAAGAGCTTTAACGTTATAAGAGCTGGGAACTCAGCAAGAATTACCGTCAATTTTGAGGTTTGGCCAACACTGACACAAACATGTCAAACAAAATGCAATGCGACACTTCAACTTAGTTTCCCTAAAGTTTTGTTTTCAGTTTCCTCCCCACCTCGCAACCTGGTTTTCAAGAATATATAAAGAAGCAGTTGTTTTCTGTGTGCTGGCTGGATTTCCTGTAGGCATCTCCGGTGCCTAAAATCATCTGGCTTAAAGATGCGGGAGCCGTGTCCAAGCGTGCGACGGTGAGCAACTCGGACAACTCCTCCCAGCTGCTCATCACCTCAGCCGAGCGCGCGGACACAGGGGTCTACACCATCCTGGTCAAAAACATTGTTGGCCAGGAGACCTTCAGCTTCGAGATAAGAGTGACAGGTATAATGTTACCATATAGTTCGCCCCTAATTGCTAGTACTCATATTGTGTATAGAGACATGATTTGTATTTATCTTTTTGGATCTATTCATTCCCCTTTCATGGTCCTGAACTTTCTGTTGTGACACTGTAATGCAAAGTAAAGTCAACATCACCTTCTGTTATCCAGATGACCCCAAGCCCCCGGGCCCTGTGGAGCTGGACGAGAACGTCCCGGGAACGGTGACCGTGTCCTGGGTGCCCTCTCCGGACGAGAAGAAGGATGACCGGCTGCACTACATCGTCACTAAGCGGGACTCCGTCAAGCGCACCTGGCAGACGGTGGCCGATCGACTGTTCAACAACAAGTTCACCGCCATCAACATCATGGCCGGAACGCAGTATCGGTTCCGCGTCTACGCCAAGAATGACATGGGCCTTTCCAAACCCTCCGAGTCAGAAACCTGGGAGGTTGGCAAGAGGAAAGGTATGTCTCAAGGATTCCCCACATAGACCTGGGAATACACAAGCAGCTCTCCCTAATGCACACAAAAAAACCCAGCAGCACAACTCCTTAACCCCTGTTCATGGGTTACACTTTTGGGTTATGACATTCTAATCAACAATAACCTGCTTATTTTGGGACAAAGTAAAAGAGAAATCATCTCACCTTTTTCAATTATCCCATTGATCAACCTAAAGCGCCTGTGGAACGAACAATTTGTAATTTGTAAATGTAATTGTGAATGTAAATATAATTTGCCAAGGTATTAATTTACCCTGCGTAGTTTTCTTTCCCTGAACACGTTGGTTCTTTCACTTCAATTCTAATATGTGTTGAATCATTGAATGAATGTGCCCTTCTCCTTCACCTCCAGACAAGTTCACGCTTAACATGCCTGAGTCCAAGGGATGCAGCTTCGAGAGTCCTCCGTCCATCACCGTCCCACTGAAGATGCACACCAGCCCCGAGACCTACGAGTGCTACATGAGCTGCGCCGTGACGGGCAACCCCAAACCCTCAGTCACCTGGTACCGCAACAACCTCAGCCTCAACACCAACACCAACTACTACATCACCAACACCTGTGGCGTGTGCTCGATGGTGATCCTGAGGGTGGGCTCCAAGGACAACGGAGATTACACCATCGTGGCCCAGAACCCCTGGGCAGGGTGGAGTGTTCCACGAAACTCACCGTGAAAGGTACAGCGTGACAACACAGCGCTGCACCGACAACGCGTAGCAGCGCTTCCCATTGCTGTCGTACACAAGCTGTGGAGGTCCTTCTGGCACAGGATCCACTAAATGTTTTCAGCAGTAAAATAGCAATAAACTCTCACTATCATGTGACTTAATTAACATTTTTCTGTTGGACATCAGTATTCCCCTTCCCTTGTCTTCAGACATATTCAAACCCGGTATCTTTGGGCTATCCCATGAGCCAACGAAGGGTGGCTACCCACAGTTTGAAAACTACTGCTCTAGGGGATGTGTGGGGTAGTTAGCATCACACCCTTGCATGTTCTTCTAGTGTTTTCTGTTTTTTCTTACGTTTTTATTTTACCGTGAACAGTATGCGACTCGTGTCTGATTCATCGGGGCTCTACTCTCAGCTGACATACAGTTAGGCTTCAGGCCTTCACAAACCCGATCGGGAATGAGCAGCGAAACAAACGGATGGATGGCTTGAACTTTTGCATATATTTATATATTCTTCTCTGCTCTCTATATTTTTCAGATTAAAGCGAGACGGGAGGATCTCAAAGGAAATGCTTCGATTTAAATGCATAGGACATAAATAATTCAACTTCTTTTTGAAGTATGACATATTTCCGTCCCCAACGTGATTTCTGTGTTTTACAAATGGCGCCATTTTAATGTTTTAGCAGTGACTGAAGAACGTTTGGTGACGATGAATATTCAAGAGGAAGTAGGTAAATACAATATGTCTGTTTATGTCATATTTATACAAGATTGTCTCTATGTAAGGATGACACGATGGACAGAGCCCTGGATAAAACCCATGACTATGATTTGAATAGTGGTGTATTAAGTAGGCCCTATGCGCATTTCCTTTTGGATCAAGTGCTGTTTCTGGAGCTTTTATTATGACATATTCTTTACGTTGGTCAAATAAATGCCATTGTAATTCTTGTTCGCTGAAACATTGTTGTCATGTTCCCAACAAGTTACAAGATATGACAAATGACCTCACCTGACACGACAAAAAGAATGTATAGGATGTTTTTATTTGAATGATTAATCATTAATTTTAGATTGGTTAACTTATTAACATTAAATCAATCAAGCTGTTGAAAGTAATCACCGTCTAATTAAGTACAACATACAACCAGAATACATAGATAGACGTTATAGCCGAGGTATTAGTCGTGGTTTAATATGCAATAGTTATTTGTGACTAAATCTATGCAACTGTGTACATACTACATTATTATAATGTTCAAGTGTAATGTTTGTCTTAAGACATTATAGATATGCCGCTGTGCCGCTGTGCCGTCGCAGGTTCTGCTTCTCTCCATACAGTGCGTTGCAAAACAGTGGCTTTGTCTGCCAACTGCTGCACGGCTTCAAGTGTCTCTGTCACTGCACGCATTCTCCCCGAGTTAATAATGGAAAGTCATAAATGAAGAAAAAAGAAAAGAAAAGCATCACATGCGTTGCTGCGTGTTCTGCAAACATGTGAATGTGTTTGCCGTCGGCTGTCTGTGATTATTGACATGTATTTATTTATTTATTTATTTATTTATTGATTAACAAGTGATATTCAATACGTGTGATACCACTTGCATAATTTCTCTGTTGCATGGAAGTGGTTTTTAAATATGTGAGGATTTTCTTTTAGGAACACATGGAAATAATGTGGTGATGTTTGCGGGGACATGTCCAAAGTATTTCTCTTCGTCTCTTTATCTGACTGTAGAAAGCCTCGGTTTCCTCTGTCGAAAGGCAGTAGATAACCTCTTCATCGCGAGGCCTCTCTTTCAGGTTTTTGCCCACAATAACATACCCAAAGTGAATAGAGTATATCTCAAGTACAAGGGCTATAATATATAATCCTGCTCCCAAAAGAAAGATAACACGTCGTGCAAGTGAAATAACCAATGTGGATGCTCCCGGGTCAGTGAATCGAGCTGGAATACGACATAAACGGAAGAGTTTCACTGCCTGACATAAATATGTTTCGGAGTGAATACCGACCTCGTGCGTTATTAGTTGGTAGCCTTATAGTAATATAAGGCCAAAGCACAACATCTGTACAACATCAGTACTAGTGTTGTCGTGGTTACCTGTGTCACACAGTGTTGGATGTGGTCTCCACCATCATTTTGCTATGATGCTATTATTATGATTAGAAATGTTCTATTTGTCCAATCAAATCTTAAAGTGGTCTTGTAAGGAGTCAAGGAGCCAAAAGGGACATTCTTGTTCTTTTTATTTGTGCACATCTAGCCCTGTCCCCTGCTTAACTTCAGCTCGGGTTGGACGGGGTTATCATGTGGTTAGATCCAATGACTGATCCAATGGGTTCTGTGTCTTGTGCCAGTGTTGCTGGCGATGCTTTGAATAACCAACGTATCCTTCATTAGTTTTGTATTTGGATATTAGAACGTTATTGGAATACTTTGGCAGCACTTTGACATCGGCCATCCAGTCTGAGAGAGACAGACTTCGTTGTGATAATAAAATGTATTAAATGTCTTGTCTTAATATTTTTGGGGGCGTTGGAATTGTGTTGACAATGTAATTGTTCTGGAAGTGTGTCACAGGACTTGGCTTTGTCATGTGTTTAAATGCTTTACAACAACTTTGCTTTTGTGAGGGAGATGTGTGTGTGTGTGTGTGTGTGTGTGTGTGTAGGGTGGTGGGGGGGATGAACATGTTAACACAAAATACATGATCTATTATCTATTCTATTATCATCCATCCCTTTGACCCGACTACATTTAGCTTTACGACACTGTACAGCACGACGACAGCATTCTAAAGTACACAATACTTTGTCGACAAAAGGCAGGCGTACAGAGAGTACCGCCCGTAGAGATGTTACGTGCAGTACATGCGCTTGGCTTGGGGCGCCAATGTACACGCTCAAAAGCAGTGTTTACCGTGGTTTTTGCTCAGCGCTCTGACCCCGCTGACCTCTGCAATAAATGCCTCTGAGAACATCAAGCCTCCCATATCATCTTTCCATGCCTGTGGACCGTCCGTCACGCAGGCTCTGTCTCGCACACCACCATTTACTGCACATCCTGAAATACCCACGGCACACAATGACGCGTGCTCACACAGAGCATAGCTGTGCGGTTGCTATGACTACAATAACAGTGTTTCAGCGTCTTGAGTTTCACAGAATCCCAACCCTTTCGGTATAGTCACTGGGGCTGTGCGAATACACATCAAGCTTTTGTGACACGGACGCCAAAGTGCAGCTGCTAAATACCTTTTATCGCGGCGCATTATCCTCCCAATGTGATGCGTCCTAACACATTCATAATTCTAACATTATTTATTTATACGTTATTATTTTATACAAGTCAATAGGTGAGGGTCTGTTTTGCTACCTTGTTCTGGTCGTACTGAGAGAGATCGTCGCCCTCACCTCACCTCACTGACAGCTCTTTACGAAATTCAGAACGGCACCTTTCCAATTGCACTCTCTTCACCGCACTAAATCTGTGTTTGTATTCCACATTACACTGGAAGCTTAACATTGCGTCAGCAAGTCGCAAGGTAGGCCCCTGAACTGTGCGAGCCAGACGGTAATACTGATTGACAGCCACTGTGGCTGAGGATTAACTTCTTAATAGTGTCGTTAATGAGCCGAAGACACGGAGAAATGCACAGTCCAGAGCCATAATTTCCACATGTGTCGCTTTCAGTGAAGTAATGAGTGACCCCATGAACCTAATCTACATAATGGAACAACATATACGTGACACATTTATGAGACGATGTCTGGGGGTTATACAAGTAGCGATGTTATAAACCACCCTTAAATATTATGACGTAATACATCATGCATTATGTATTAGTAGAAACCATTATTTTGAAACGCAATGCAAATGATGGGGTAAGAATCGTCCCCACAACCATCACCATATTTCAGTCCAAATAGAAGCCAAACTCAGGCAGCCCATACTCAACAATGTAATATTAAATTGGGTGTGTAACCACCTTGATAGAAATCATCAACGGTTCCACCAGTTAACCATGATTTAAACAATTGTCCAAAATCCCAACGTTAAGTATCTGGCAACAAGCGACAAGTTTTACAATAATCACCGTCTGCCAGGAATGTCCCGACATGAAAACTGAGTGAAATGTATGGCATCATAGTGCTGCTGTGGTAGTGTATTAAACATTTTTTTATTGATCACGTTTCAACATTTCCCCAATGGATAGGACATTAAAATCACTGCTTAGAAGTGTATCCTGCGAGCTCCACAACAGGAACATTCAGTTCAAAAATTGAGTGACCAGCCAAGCTCCAGTGTGGAGTTAGATTAGACTTTTTATACTTTTTGCATCCCTAGTAACTGCACAAATGCATTGATACAGTAAAATCTGTTTCAATATTAATGGCTGCAAATATTTCTTGTTTTAAATCAATCGTAGAAATCCACAAATGGACGTATTTGAAAGTATTTTACAATTTTCATCAGAATCATATTTGGACGTTGTTACATTCATGTACAAGTTGTTGAACCCGCATTTATGAGCATCTTGTCGTGTGCGGACCTCACTGCATTTGAGATGCCCTTACTGTGGCCTTTTTTTCTCCAGGGAATTATCTGTAGTCAATCAGATGGCTCCTTCCGTCTCAGCCAATCACAATCACTGCGTAGATTTGAGGGTATGATTTCAAGGCTCCACCAGCGCTAACTCCACTTGTAGTAAATAACAATAACTCTTCATCAGCGCTGCCTGTCTGATGCTATGTCAAGCAAGACACTGTTATTATCAGAATCAATAGGTGATTTATTGCCATGTACGTTACCTGTACATACAAGGACAGTGTCTTGCCATGTCTCTTCAAGGAAGCAAACCCAATCTGTTTCAGGTGCGCAAGAAAGCAAACTTTTGCTGTATTGTTTATCTTCCAGCACATATATACACCATATACTTTTTATGACAAATAATGCGTCAAGAACATCTTGGAGCCTTGAACCAAAGCAAAAATCTCGATGACCCACAATGAACCACGATGAATCTGCATTTCTTGCTGGCAGTGAGCTGCAGGGGGTCCTCTTTGTACCATCTGGGCATGGCTCCTCACTGGTCCCCGTCCACATCTCCTTAACCCCCCCATCTGGACCATGGAACCCGGGAGCAGGCATCACACAATCTCCGGGGAGACCACTTGAGCTGACGTGTCCATTCTCAAGCATCATCTGCATGGCATAGACTAAAAAAATGAGAGTGAGGCAACAACGAAGCAACAAAAAAGTGTTCATGTTTGGGGGTTTTTTTTTCCCCCCATTGTT
Source organism: Coryphaenoides rupestris (assembly GCA_002895965.2). Lineage (NCBI taxonomy): Eukaryota > Metazoa > Chordata > Actinopteri > Gadiformes > Macrouridae > Coryphaenoides > Coryphaenoides rupestris. Next base: position 26,127 of record PIJE02001578.1, on the reverse strand, counting down.
GCCTGCTTCACGAAATATATAATTAACATACAGTAGACCACCTAATGTCATTATGAAAACGCCAAACTGACTTATTGTTGGGGCGGCAGTAGCTCAGGAGTTAAGAGCTATATAAATGCAATTAATTTACCATTGTTTAGCTCATAAATCAATGTTTAATCAACGTTCACGACAATCCCGTAATGACGCCAATCTGTCCCTGCTGACAATGTCGGGGAATAATAGGAATTATTAGGATTGTTAATATTTATTTTGAATACGAGGTTAGAATGAGGTATTGCACGCTGCAAAGTTGAGCAGTGTTCACTCACTCGGCACAGGCCTTGGCTCTTATCCCTTCCATCCAAACCCGTTCATCTTTTCAAAATGTGGAGATGACGAAGGATACAATTAATTAAGAATGAGACTGCAAATCTAAAGCTTTTACGCAGTCCCTCAAACACGGTTGTAACAGGTGGAAAAGGGTCCTCTCTATGTAGCTCATTACTAATATTAATAGAAGTTGTACATTAATAACATTACATGACATTAATAATAACAGTACATTAGTTATATTGGCTTTGCATTGTTCTCACGAGACCTGAAAGTGTCCATGTAAGACACTTAAAAACACAGTTTTCTTATAGGTCAGCCAAAGGATTACATACGCAGTTGCCATCCGAAATAGCCCATAGACACCCAATAAACACATTGTAATTTTAGCTTGTGTCAACATGCATGTCATTTGTGGGGCTTAAAGTTAACAGTAATATAGGGCCTTTCTCTGTCCTCTTAGTATTAGAAGACTGTGAAGATATATGCCAAATATGTATTTTATGTATAGATAGGACTGTGCCTTTCTCCATGTGCTGGCCTTCACAATTGTGATTTGATATTTGCAAATTACATTTGTTCTTGTTATTTAGAGACAGAGAGGATCCTAGGAACACTCGCTTTCTTATAGTAGTTATACATTTTTTGGACAGATTGAAAACAAACAAACATAGCTCCTACATTTTATCCCCGATAGTCCCTCACCACAGCCTCCTCCCCTGGACAAGGGGCCCGTGGTCGAAGCCAAACACAAACAAGGCTCCGTGTCTTGGTTCCGGTTGTAGAATCACCGGCATTCCTGATGGTATTTATTAGCTTGTAGAGCAGAGAGAGAGGCGGCACTCCTGGTCTCCAGCCTGAGCAGCAGCACCAGCGCAGCGGATGAGTCGAGTGCTGAGGTAGGTCTGTCCCTCTTCATTGATGGGCGCAAGGGGAGGTTTTCAATGGTTTCAGCCATCCCTAATGGGATTACAGGCTATACTTCATGGATGCCATTTGATAGGTTTTTATGCATGTAATCATTTATGGATCCTTTGTATTGAACTGCTATTTTGGCGTGACGCTTGATGAAATTTAAATAAAAGATGTTGGGACTAACAAATGGTTTGATAGATTTGTTTAGAGCTGGCATCCAATTCAACTTCCTACTTGTCATCTTCGTAATTCATTTTGATATATTTCCATATTTCCATATATATTGTGGTCATGTGCACATATTGAGTATATACACACCGCATTTTGAGGTGGACTCACTGTAATCCAACAATTATTTAAATTGAATTGATATTGACATTATTGTACAAATGTGTATTTATGCATTTGTCAGAATTACAGGATACACCATATTTAGCCATCCTATGTGACTATATGTAGTTCCAGCAGCGACAAATATGCGCACTTAAAGTCACCAGATCTTCGTCACACATGTGTTATGACCGTGCCTTTAGAAGAGTTAAGTCCCGGCCCATCACTTTTATGATGTTGGGCCGGGTTACCGGGGATACTCTCCTGAGCTATGCCTCAGAACTGCTCACATAAGCAACCAGTAGCATTAAAACCCGGAGCAGCTGCATGCTACAGCTACCGCGACATTCTCAAAACGTTGGCGACCACGTGACACCAAGTTCAAGTAACTGTCAAAACCCTGGATAGATCCATGAATAATATTTAAGGCAATACAAAAATGTAAATCATTAATGCAATGATTTATGCTAACTTGCATGTCGTGCCATAACGTGTGATGAAAGAATGATTTGGGATGTCACCACACAAGTGATGAGAAGATCAGAGAATGTGGCCGATCATGGAAGCAACCCAACATTGACATCTTCCATCAGCCCCTGGGTCTACGACACATAAGCACAAATCAGACCCTGAACTGTGCTGCGTTTCTCTAACTGTCGTGGGAATTCCGGTGAATTGAAAACATTGAATGCATCGCGGATACAGTTTCCTCCGCAGGGTGGCTGGGCTCAGCCTTAGAGATAGGGTGAGGAGCTCAGACATCCGGAGGGAGCTCGGAGTAGAGCCGCTGCTCCTCCGCATCGAAAGGAGTCAGCTGAGGTGGTTCGGGCATCTGATTAGGATGCCCCCCGGGCGCCTCCCTTTGGAGGTTTTCCGGGCACGTCCAACTGGGAGGAGACCCCGGGGCAGACCCAGAACTCGCTGGAGGGATTACATATCTCGTCTGGCCTGGGAACGCCTCGGGACCCCCCAGGAGGAACTAGAGAGTGTGCCACCGCGACCCGACCCCGGATAAGCGGACGAAAATGGATGGATGGATGGATGAATGCATTTTTAATCCATTTCCAAAACTAACCTTTTTGGTTGGTGTAGATTTGTTTTGTGTATACAAGGCTTGAAATGTCATGTCATGTCAAAGGTCTAAAAACAAAATGTGATGCAACTCACCAAAAATGCGGACGAAAATATCTGGGGAAACAAGAAGGAGCAAACCCTCTTGTAGGATAAGCCTACTGTATGTGTTTGAAGCTGTCCAGCTCGCCCCAGAGCTCAAGACGTAGTGGAAAGACGAAACAAACTTTGTCAATAACACATTCCCTCCGCAGACACATCGTCTGCAATCCGGAGGCCCTAAGCCAAGCGCACGGACCGTGGCGGAGTGCGTCGCTGCGGGGCAGGCACCCTGAGAGTAGCATTCAATATCCCTCTCTGTGTTAAAACATCAGCAAACCAGACAGATCCTTCTCAACTCCTGAAGCCTACACACAGATATTCAGCCGTAATGTAATGTTTCTAGTAGATTACACTATGAGTATGCGAATTGTGACTTTTCTATGAAGCCCTTTTTAAACCTGCGCATCAGTGACTTTCTATTCCGAAACGTCTCTAATCAAACTATTTTTAGAAAGTGCCATCCATCACGATCAGTTTTCATAATCCAGCCGGGGTTGTGAAAAGTAGCCGTGTGAAATTAAAGACCCCAGACTGACATTTACAGATCATTAAATGCAAAGTCTTTGGCAACACGCAAATATTCTACGCAATACAAAGTTATCAAATAGTTCCATTGCCATTGTTGTGAATATTAGGATACAAGTCAAGTGCCAAGCACTTACATTCAAATATGAAAGGTTACAGATAAATGACAGTCAAGAGTGTCTCATAAGAGCCGAGATGTACAGTAATCTAATGCATCTTCAAGATAAGACAAACAGCAGCCGGTCAGGAGGAACGTGTACAATATGATATACTGTACATTATGCATCTATCATGTCAGCTAGCACTCGCATAGGCAATCCTAAAGACTCCCAGATGACCACATTGTTTATACGTAGATTAAATATATGGAGAATATTACATAATTAAAGGTAATATAAACCAAAACTATTGACTTTGACAGTTGTATCATATTGTTCTTGGCATTTGAGGTTGATTGTTGAAAAAAAAAGGCTTTCTTCTTTTTCTTTTTCTTATTTCAGCAGAGACAAACTTTCTGAGTCCTACCAGCCTCTACAGCAGCCAAGATGATGAAAAAGTCCCAAAAAGAGCCCATTGGGACGGCCGTTGGCCAAGGTAAGCGACCAAATTCCCTACTAGTTTCAATAACGTTTTCAGGAATACAAGTTTATTGCAAAACGTTGGTTGCAAAAGTTCATTCTGACACGCTCTGACACACATTGCTTATTAGAATACAACAATGCAGAGTAATCCCACTTTAATAAAAGCATCAGGAAGCTCAGAAGGAATTAAAGGGGACACTAGTGTTGTCGTTCCACGTTATTGCCTGGCTATGGGCATGTTCACAATGTGGACTCGGTCAAAACGACAGTATATTTGTGTGTCAATTCCCACTGTATCTGTCTATCGGCCCGTTTACACAAGAGAAATATTGTCGATTGTCAATCTAGATCTAGAGCGGTTTTGACAATGGTCGTCTATATCTATAACCATTCCCGCCTGATTAGAAGAAGAAGTCCTGCATCGGAACTGTTATCAATTCAAGGAAATATGTGACATGATGAATGATTCAAAATTTATTTGTGTGTATGTGTATTTCTACATGACATGTCATTGTGGTCAGATACTCGCCAAAAACACAAAGATGTGATCAGCTTCAGTTGACAGTGTTCTTCTGTTCTACACGGTTGGATACGCAAACATGTCATTTTTGTTGCCTCAAGGCCTGAAGAATTGATTTGCTTCACCTTCATTTACACATGGTAACCCATTAAGGTGTACGTGCCACGGTGCATCTCTCCCAGTTTAATTTCCCCTGGTCATTAGGTTTCCAGGAAGAGCCGAACGAGTACCTCAGTCTTCTGCTACATAAAAAGAAATACATTTAAGTTCCAATATATAGAAAATGTTGAATAACTGCCATAGGGTCAGATTCGGAAATATGATAAATGTACTGTAGCGAGTAAAAAAAGATAAATATGTCCAACTAGATGCCAACATCTAGTTGGGCTTATATATGCGTACGTCTTACAAAAGATGCAAGATTTATATTCTTTCATTTGTAAATGTTTTCTAGCACTCTGGCAGAGATTCATCTTATGGTTAGCATTGGTCGTTCCTTGTTGTCGTTTCTATTTTCCATAACAGTAAGACATAATGAAGACTGTTCGGTAAGTGGCTCTTACCTCAGAAGTTCAGAGTTGAAGCCTCCATGGGTTGGAATCACTTTCCATGTTGGTGGAATTACTTGATTGCGACGCAATTAGTCCACGTGCAACACAGCACCCAATTAGTAGCAGGCTCAATCCTGCTGCATGTTAACGGCTCTGTGTCATGTTAATGGTAAAGAATGGATAAACTGTATAACTGTATAATAAACTGTATAGATACACAATTGTGGCATACAATGACCAGGTAGCTCATTTATATGAGCTTCTTATTCATCTGTTCTTGCCTGTTCTTGCCAAAAACAGTTTCTTCCCATCTGCAGTTAGCCTCATTAACAAGGCCCGGGACCCCCACTGACACAGACTCTTATCCCGCCTCCATAGACAGTACACATGACAATAACACAACAGCCCACACCCGTTCCATATTCTAAAAAAATCATTCTGTATTGTAAATATCTCACCATTCATAAATCATTCTGAATTGTATATCATCATTGTATATCATTGTATATCATCATTGTATATATGTATATCATCATTCATAAATCATTCTGTATTGTATATATCCATTCATACTATTCTACTTTATTTTATATTTATGCTTATTGTCGTTTTTGCACTACTTGTTTTTAATGCTTTTTAATTCTTATTATTATTACTCCTATGTTGTCTGTATGTACCAACAACCACAGCAAAATTCCTCGTATGTGAAAACTACTTGGCGAATAAAGCGCATTCATGATTCTGATCTCTGATTCTGATTCTGGTCAATTAGTGACCTGACTAATATCTCTATTGAGTTTCTCTCAAATTAACTTGATACTTCATTTGAAAGTGGTTTTGTAGTCTAAATAATGAGTTGGTATTCATAATTTATTAGTTTGTTTTATCATTAGTTATCTTTAATTGTTTCAATAAACTTAGTTTGCTTGTGCAATATGGGTTATGTGAGAATTTGTGTATTTGTGTATATACCTAATCATGAATTAAGAAGAATTGCAGCAGAATTTAAACCATGTATTTGCCTCCGATGCTCCATGTAGTGCTTTCAAATTCAGTTTTAATCCAAAATGTTGAATTCAATTACAATTCTCATTATTATTGGTATATAATTACACTGTGCTTCATCAGGGCCTGCTGTCGACGGTATTGATGGTAACGAAGGTAGGCTTAGGGTACCACAGTGAACCACTCAACTGTTTGGCATGAAGAACAAAAACTATAGGGGATGATTGTTCATAAACCTGTACGTTTTTGTTGTCGTACACGGGTATGTAGGTGTTCATTCTATCTACATATCGGTTAGGCATGCATTCACAGAGGGCCAGTACAGTGGCTTGGGTGTTCAACTCCCCAGCAAAAGTTCTGGGTGTGATTCCCAACGTTCGTCAAAAGCATCTTAGAAATAACTGAATAGCAATCATTAAAAGGTGTGTGTTCGGAATTTCCTACTGCTAAAATGTTTTCACAGAAAACTGCTTAGATTAAAATACAATCAATAACAAAGATTCTAATACCGTCTTGTGTATTAGAATAGCTTGTTGCATGACTAGTGTGAGCAACTTCTAAAATAAAATCTCAAATCAATTATTCTCTCAAACTGAAATACAATCAAGGTCATAGTGACTGATGTTTGATTGGTGGGTTACCTTTTAGCAGCCAGTAGTTTTCACTACGCTTTATTAAAGTTAAATCTAAAAATGTAAAATGTTGTAAATTAATGTCAAATTGCGTTTCTATCCAGTGGGCTTTAAGAAGAGATCCAAGGTGCCTGGGGTGATGATCACACAGTTTGTGGAGACCATACCAGAGGGGTACAGCCACCCAGACTTCACCCGCAAGCCCATCGGATTGACCATCCAAGAAGGTTGGTCTGTTAACTTGGTCATGAAGTAGGAATGCAGCGACAGGTACCTTTATCACTGAACAACCACAAAGGCTGCAAGACGCAAGGATTACTGCAAGGGAAGGAAATAAGGGAACAACAACCCTGGTCTTCAGCATCAACAATGGGCAGATGGTTAATTAATATATTTAAGATCATACAATTAACTTGTTCTATATTATGATGATAAAAAAAATCTTCCACATGAAGGAATACCATAGCATTCACTTTTCAGTTCAGTTGGAGCGTGGCAGTTTAGAACACAGTTCTGCTACCCAAAGCATAACCCTTACCAAACTGTCAAAGTCACTGTTAAAGTGTAAGTGAACCCCAGTTTCAGCTCAAATTTGAACACCATGAGATAAAAACAAAAGTATTTTGTTCTCGGAAGGAGGAATGTTATGTTGTCTACAACACTAACACGTTGAATGCCTTTCATTAGGCAAATGCTGTATTGCAGAGTATGCTTCATCCACATGATTTCCAAGCATCTAATATGATATGAGATGGCTGATCTCTGGCTTGATTTTTTCCCATGACTCCATCAGGTAAACTGGCGTTCTTCAAGGCCATTGTCATCGGAGAGCCCAAGCCAACGGTGTCATGGAGCAGAAATAATGGAGATGTGTCCGACCCCTCGAGATACCAGGCTAAATATGACCCAGTCGTCGGTGAGCACACATTCGAGGCAAGTCTATCATGTGTCTTTACGATGCCATTATGGCGAATGAGGTAGTCTCGCATCAAGGAAACAAATATAGCACAGCTAGGTATTAAAAGGTATTTTCTATCAACTGTAACGTCCCTGTCCCCGATTATTAACAACAGTGTCATTTCACATTACGCTCATTAAATGTCAGTAGTTTATAAAAAGCTAGGCATTCAGTAATAATTTCAATTCAAGGCACTAATACATTCCCTAAGTAAATGTGACACCAATAGATCTTTGAAGCCCGTCTATGTAGTAAAGTACATCGTATCTTATTCCCACATACATTTATTTATATGTGTTCTTTTGACATCTAGATGGTCAATGTTTCGTCCGATCAAGCGGATACCTACAAATGCTTTGCTGCCAATGAATACGGAAGAGCAATGGTCACAGTTGTCCTGAATGTAATCGAAGGTAAACAGCTTCATTCGATAGGTATGGCTTTGATTGTGGACATTTCATAATTGTATTAGAATAAAGTTTACCGTGTCTGGTTTCAGTTGGCTTCAAGAAAAACAAAGCGAAACCACCGCCGGCCACATCCGCAGATACGTTTACGTTAAAGAAAAGGTGATGAACGTGGTGTATGGCTTTGGGCTGTACTACTGCGTCCTATTATTCATCATATCATTCTAATAATGTATGTTATTATTATTATCATACAGCATCATTTGGACACACTGATGTACTCAAATCTGTTCCTTTCATTGCATTGGGTTGTTTATTCGATAAACGTACTTATTGTAAGTCGCTTTGGATAAAAGCGTAAAAAGCCCTAAATGTAAATGTAAATGTTATTGATTTTAAAAGCAGTACACTAATTTTACCCTGTTGTTCTACATGTTACAGTAAGATTCGGCAAACTCAGCAAACTGAGAAGAAAGAGGGCGAGATAGATCCAAAGTTCTGGGAGCTTCTGATCAGTGCAGAGAAGAAAGACTACGAGAGCATCTGTCGGGAGTTTGGAATCACAGACTTCCGTTGGATGCTCAAGAAGCTAAACGAAATGAAGAAAGAGAGAGAGGAGGAGCAAGCAGTGGTTTGTTTAGGAGAGAAAGGGGGTTGTCGTTCAAAAATACACATAGCTTTGCTGTGTCTTGCTGTTCACATGTACTTAGAAATAATTCAATTTCTTTCCCTCTTTTATTAATGCAGTTTGTTAAAAGCATTTCAAATCTGAAGCCGATTCAAGTGGTCGGAGATGGAACAGCATCCATTGAACTCGATTTGGATCTCATTGAACCGAGCAGCAGAATATTCCTGTACAAGGTTTGTCTCAAACCAAGCCACTGCCATATAGCTACTAGACGTTGAGAGTCAAATATAAAACTGAAATTTCAACTTTCTGATATATAATAGATAATACTTCCACACCATTTGGACACATCCCAACTAAGGATTGTTTATTTGCATTCTCCCTCATTGAAAGACATGAGGCTCTATCAGAGGGACTCACAGGCAATAATCATAAGAACTTTAAAACTTCAGACAAGGAGAAAAAGAGTCTGGGTCAGACAATACAATATTGTTTAACAAACACTTTTGGGAAATAACACCATTACAGTGTTCTGGATATAAGGCATAGAACCAATCAGCCCAGTGCTTTGGCCCCGACTTGTAGCATTAGCCTCAAACATTTTGTCACAATTTAAAAGAAAATGAAAATAATTTTTTTGATCCGCTGTAGGATGGTCAGATGGTTCCGTATACAAAGGAGTTGGGGGAAACGATGAGGCACAGTCTTAATGTAACGGGCAGGAAGTTTGTCTTCAGCATCAAAGATCTCCTACCTGATGACGCAGGACTGTACCAGGTTAATGTTGAGGATGTCAATGTGTTCTCCACCGATTTTAAAAGTAAGTGCACATCTCCACGACTAATTGGTGTCATGTACTATTGAAAATGTGAGGTACCTTATACACGCTGTTTATTGTTGCACAAAAGTAACATTTGAGATTATATTGGTAATTCCAACACCGATGGAAAATATATGTCTTATAATTATTCAGTCCCACCCGTGGAGTTCTTGGTGAAAATACAGGAGGTGAGTGCGACTGAGAGGCAAGATGCGGTGTTCGAGGCTGTCCTGTCGAATCCCTTCTCCAGGATTTTGTGGTTTGGCAAAAACCAGCCACTGGAGCAAGGTGACAAATATGACATTGAAGTCTCTGAGGACAAGCTCATCCACAGACTGGTGGTGAAAGACTGTATGGTGGTGGATAAAGGAATCTATTCCGCCTGGGCTGGGATCAAATCATGCAACGCTTGGCTCCTCGTCGAACGTACGTTTTTTTTTTTGTTTTTTTTATTGTTAGAGAAAATTGACAGCATTCACAATGGATGTAATCATGCTTGATAATGATCACTTCTTTCCTCTCAAACACCCTTAATGCTCTCGACAGCTGACAAGGGTGCACAGCAAGGCAAGAAACCTCGGGCTGGGGGCTCGGGGGTGGACCTCGCAAAGATTGCCCAGGAGCAGCAAGCGAAGCTGGACAAAGTGAGAGAAGAAATAACAGAGCTTAGAGCGGCCAAAACAAAAGAGGCAGAAGAGGCAGCTGCGGAAGCAGCCCAATCTTCAGGTGCTGTTTGTTCAGGAGGTGAAGATCAAGGTGCTAATGGAGGTGATGATAAGGGTAAGTACAAAGACCATGATAATAGACAATTAAAGACCATGATAATAGACAATTAAAGACCATGATAATAGACAATTAAAGACCATGATAATAGACAATTAAAGACCTTGATAATACACCATTAAAGACAATGATAGTAGACCATTAAAGGCCATTAAAATAGACAATTAAAGGCCATGATAATAGACCTTTAAAGGCCATGATGATAGACCATGAGAACAAGCCATGAGGTTTTGAAATCTACTGCCTTGGAGATATTTTCCAAGTTGCATGAACAATGCTCAGTTGTTTAGACAGTTTAACCCCTCATGTTATCATTAGTATTGTACATCGCATTTCTAAAATAGGAAAAATGTCACATTCAATCTGATATTTTATGTCATTTTGTCTCTAAAAATAAGAAATGTCTCTAAAATAATTCTGCACATTGCCAGGTATCGAAACAGACATGGCTAGCAGTAATGTAGGTTTCGATATTTCGGCTGGATCGGACGTGGCTAGTGGTAAGAAGAGCCCTTGAGGAATTGGATTTAATGTTGCATGAATCCAATATATATATATATATATATATATAAACTTGGATGAATTCACACATGATTTCACAATTTTTCATAACATTCATACTTTTGACACAATTACAGTTCAGACTTAATTGATTTTTCAGCTCCTCAGACAGTTTAACATGGGTGTGTATTGCGCCGGGTTCAGAGCGGGTGACGTCACGTTAGAGCGTGGAGCAGACGAAAAAAAAAAACAAAATCTATTTTTAAAAACTGCCATCCCGCCACAATATTTTACTCCCACATACGTAATCTATACATCAAAATGTAGCCACACTCGTGACGGTCACATATATGTAACTATGGAAACAAAGGGACTTATACTTTTTGATTTATTGAGCCTCGAAATGACAGGTGCCCTACCCAATCAGCTCATCAAATTACATGACAACAATGACTAAGCAGTTAGTGTGCTAATGAAACATTACTTCAAAGTACATACGTGTATCTCTCTACTCCTCTCCTACACATCTTTGTGTGTGTGTGTGTGTGTGTGTTATTGCTTGCTTAGTAGGCACCCTTCAATATATATATATATATATATATTCAATATGGATCAGCTAGTTCACTGTAGTCACTTTACATCTTCACCATCAATACATTTAATAACTAACCAATAACTAACCACCAATTAACCATAAGAGACTAACAGCATCAGTATTAACTTCCAAGATTAACCTTTTATAAAATGTTATCCACTATTCCTAAGAGACACCATAGTTGTATGGTGTCAGTAGGTAAAAGTCACCATGATGTTATTATGCCATTTGCATTCAATTCTTGGTGGATGGATGAATGGATGGATGCAAATGGGTTGCATGAATTATAACTAAGAAAAAGTTAAGAGCAACACATTTTTTTTTGTTATGATCTAAAACAGAAAGGTAACAAAATATTAACATATCTGAAGCTATGAGCAGCAAATGGTTGATATTTGATTAATGATATTAATGATAATGATTAATCAGTTAGCAAGAATAAAGTAGATTGCTTTACTAATCATTAGCTTTAGCTTTCTGATACATCTAGTCAAATAAAACAGGATGAAAATATATCCTGTGTATATCCTTTCCTTCAGGAATCTATCATGTCATAGATTTAACCAATCATTGCATGGCATGGTATTACCCTCTAGTTTGGCAGCATGGTTCCTCTCTTATAGGGTGCTTCCTGCTGTAGGATTTAAACCATTACTTACAGATGTCAGATACAGCAGACCAAAAACAGAGAGTACTAAACAACTCCACCCATGGGGAGCATCATACACTGTATCTCAACCAGGTGGAGCAGGTGGAGACTGGGGTGGCGGTGGGCGAACTCCAGCTCATCACTTAACTCAAGTGTCTGTGCGTTAGACGGAAGCGTTAAGTTGACTGCCTGTCAGTGTACCGGGTTAGCCTTCCGAACGTGCCGACTGCAAACACTGCTCGCGACGGAAGTGCAGTGCAGTCGATCCAAAGTGAAGGAGGAGATGTCTCGAATGTCTCAAATGAGGACAAGAATGAGTCAAAGCAGCACACTGAACGCGACCGAATAACTTGGGACTTGATTGATTTGTTGTCAAATCAGTCCCAGTTCACGTACTACGGTTTATTCGGTCACGTTCAGTGAGCTGCTTTGACTCAAGTCACTCATTTTCAAATATTATAGCTCAGCCCACTCCATACAGGGGATGCTGAATCACTGCATTAATAGTCTTAATAGTGTTACATTAATAGTGTCACAGAGAAACTGGCCATATTGGAATTAGTCCAATTCATTTTACATGAAGTGCCTCGAAGGTCCGCCCACCGCTAACGCCCATATAACACTTTTTTGTTTTCTCCCTGGTTCTGCCATTGTGGGCATTGTCCCCACTTGGATTGTGTGTCTGTGTTTTGACTCTCGTTGTGTTTGACATGATATTAGTAGTTATTGTAAAAAATCTTGCTCAGCCACGTAAAATTACTACCATACATAGTCTTATTGAGATGAATAACTGTTGTTCGAATTTTTGTGACAAATTAAAAAATATATATGTATTGTTATTACAAAAGCGCAATGCGATCAATAATTGCATTGCATTAACTACAAAGAAGAATTGCCATAGCTCAATTGCATGCAACTACCAATAACGTATCATAAACATACATTCTACATAATTAGAAGTTTGTGTAATACTTCAACATAATTTCTAATGGAAATGAATACTTAGTAAATAATATAATAAAAATAGGCCTAATTCTGTAATTATGTCATCTTTTTCCAAATGGTTAATTATATAAATAACACATTATTCACGTGATCACTGTCCGGTTTAGCATGGACAGTAGCAAAGGGGACGTTCAGGAAGGGGTAAGACACGGCGACAAGGAAAGTGACCATTAGGACCCGGGTCAGGTCACATGACTTATTATCCACCTGGTAGGCTTCCAGGTAAAAGAGCTGGTGGGGAAACCGTTGGGCAAGGTGTGAGTAATTCCAGACCTAGTAAGGCTGGTAAGACAGAGCCACATGAATATTGTAATGCTTTAAAGTTATGCTTTGCCTTTCTTCATTCAATGGAATTAATACAATATGTTTAGCATTAAATCGAGATAATAACTTCCCCCTTATTAACATAGGATTGAATTCAGCCACAAAAAACTTTATATGACAATGTTTTGAATACATTTCTGCTTTCGTGCCTTGCATTCCAGTCGTCTGATGTATTTTCTGCAAGGACGCATTTTGTTTAAAAGTCTCCAAGTGTTTCTGTGTTTCTGTGTATTTCCTGGATGTGTAAACCTGTGCACTTGATGCTTGTGCTTGCTTGTTGATATGATACACTGTTCTTACAGTGCACATACTGACACGTCATATATACCACAAAACCCTGTATCTTTAATATGTCCTAATGTGAAGAAAAGAGTAATTGACATCTAGGAATCTCTAATTAAATTCACTTGGTAGAAATACCAATGACCAATATAGAAGCGAGCCAAATAAAAAAATGAACAGCTGTATGTGATGCTAGAAAATATGAACTAACATTAGTTGTGTGTACAGTTACAGTAGCGCCTGGAATTAAAAGTGGACTTGGTGATATTAATGTCCTCCGTGGCCAGTCAACTGAACTGATTGTTCACACGAATACGGTTTGTGACGGAACCTGGTTCAAAGATGGACAGCAGGTACAGTATGTCTACGTTTCATCATTTCCATGGTACACATAGTAGTAGGCTAGTGTTGACACTTTCATCTAATACTTTCATTTATCAACTTTGTTTTCCACAAGTTGATTAATAAAGCCAAAGGAATCACCATAAGCAAAGACGGAACGTGTCATAAATTGACAATTGAGAGATGTGGAGACAATGACGCCGGACTGTACAGCTTCGTTTCAGGAGAGGACAGCACTCAAGGAAAGCTTGGCGTTGGAGGTAGATTCACGTTCACTTTCACCCCTAAAACACACCAATGAAGCTGACCGTGTTCATGTAGTTGCCACACTTTGCTCTGTGTTTTTCGACAGATATACCTGTGATTGATCCCGATGAACTTCACAAGTTCTCCAGGCCAGTCATCATACGGGTGGGTCAGAACGCCACTTTCAAGATGCCCTTCCCACCGCAGGAGGGCTTGGTGATCAAGTGGATTAAGGACGGCGTTGAACTGAAGGACGGTGGCGGGGTCAAGATCGTAAAGGAATCGAACCACAGTCGCCTGTTGCTGAGAGACTGCCTGAGGAGCGACACCGGCAACATTAAAATACAACTGCAGAATAAATTCGGGGCAGTGGAAGCTAAATCTAATCTTATTGTTTTAGGTACTGTTCCCAATGGAGGAGAAAAGAAATAGATATCAAATATTTGAGACACAATTTCCATAGAACCTTTGTATAATTTATTGGAATTATAAACCTAAAATGTACCTCCCAACAGACAGGCCTGGTCCACCAGATGGCCCAGTAGAGGTTTTGGAAACGACCTCCTCCTTGATTGAGATAACATGGAAACCGCCCAAAGACGATGGCGGCTCCGGCGTGACCAACTACATCATAGAGCGGCAGCAGACGGGCCAGCCTCTGTGGACCAAGCTCGGCGATGTCTCTGCTGACAAGACCAGCTACAGAGACAGGAACGTGACTCACGGCAAGAGATACAACTACAGGATATTTGCTGAGAACCCAGAGGGTCTGAGCGACGCCTTGGACACAACGGACAGCATCATGGCCGGCATGATGAGTAAGCATAGTTACTCATTATGTCTTGTTAAGCTCCTTCATACAGTGTACCAGCTGAAACCTCCCCTCCTGTATTGCTTCAAACCAATCAAAACCATGCAGTTGCTGAAGTTTATCTTACAATGTATTGCAGTGAAACAAAAAAAAAGGAAAACATTTGATTTGTCTTCTTTTAGCCGAATACCTTTTATTCAATTCAATTTATTCAGAGGAAACCCCTTGAGATGAAGCATCTCGTTTTCGAGTGGACCTCACATACATTATCCAGAGCTGAAATATTTAAATCACTATTTAATATTCAGCATCATTATCCTATTATCCCTCCAGTTTTGTCAGGTCCACCAGGGGCACCCACAGTGGTCAGTGCCTCCAAGACCTGCATCAACTTGACCTGGACACCCCCTGAGGATGACAGAGGAGTGCCAATCATTGGCTACCAGTTGGAGAAACGCAAGAAGGACATGCCGCAGTGGATCGCCCTCAATAACCTTAACGAGCCCATCAGAGGTAGGCCTATACATTGGCTCAATGTAGCTCCGCGTCCATTGGCTGATCTTTTTACTTTCACTTAAAAATTTTTAAAGATGCTAATACAAAGCCATTTTTTTCTTGGGTCATGTAGTATACATTCATATTTTGTCCTCCACCTTCAGCTGTTAGCTACGCAGTTAAGGATGTCACGGAAGGAGCGGAGTACGAGTTCAGAGTTACGGCGATTAATGAGTCTGGGGGCGGCGATCCTAGCCCTCCTTCTGCGATGGTGTGTGCCAAGAATCCCAACAGTAAGTTCATTTCAAACTTTCAGCGTGTTGAACCTGGTCAGCCTGAACACTGGGGTTAATATCCCGTTTGACATTTTACTGTAAAGGTTCTGTGTATTTTTTTTTTGTATCTAGTGAGGCCTTCTTTTAAAAACCCAGAGGACTTCATCGTGGTGAGAGCTGGGAATTCTGCGCGTGTGAAAGTAAATTTCGAGGTATGGGATTTATTGGATATTTCAATGTTTCATTATGTCTTGTTATGACTTTCAGTGATATAAAAGAAGGGCTTTTAAAACAAGCTAGCAAAAAAGGAAATTAGGATTAGGCTATATATTTTAATGAATAATTTTTTTAACAGCCATATTTTGCAATTTAGTCTCGAGAATTCCATGATTTATACATGCGTGTGAGATGGTTGTCTTATTTTCTGTTTTTTTTGTTCAGGGTGAGCCTCCTCCGGAAATCACTTGGTTGATGGACGATGAGCCAATTTCATCCCGGATCAATGTCATCAATACAGAGGGAATGTCCCCAGCTGGTGATTCCCTCTTCCAAACGTAGTGATTCAGCAATCTACACCATCAAGGCCAAGAACTCCGTGGGGGAGGCTGTGTTTGACATTGAGGTTAGAGTCACAGGTAAGGACGGAAAAACAGATTCACTCTATGATTAAGACACGAGACAGGCTTTGACAATGTGTGAGCATGATTAGCCATCACGAGCCATTTCAAACAACTGGGTAGACAACCAGCCTACACAGTGGACTGCACCAACTGGTAAACTGATCTAGTCAGCATATATCTAGATGGACACTCCGACTTGTGATGTCACTTCGTCACACTGGCAATTCTGGCTAATCACAGTCAGAACTGGTGGTAAGAAGAGGGCCCCTTTAAGGATGAACAACTGGAAAGTTGGACTTTGACTTCACATTCGATAAGACT
The DNA here is from genome assembly GCA_002895965.2 of Coryphaenoides rupestris. Taxonomy (NCBI): domain Eukaryota; kingdom Metazoa; phylum Chordata; class Actinopteri; order Gadiformes; family Macrouridae; genus Coryphaenoides; species Coryphaenoides rupestris. The sequence continues at coordinate 9,521 of PIJE02001578.1, read as the reverse complement.
TATTAAAATGGCGCAAAACTCAAATAGTGGACAGAACAGCATGCAGGTTTACACGCAAGGTTGATGAGAAAAGAGTTAAATGCATCCAATCTGACCTATTGGCCCCACATATTTAAGATTATAAATTACAAACCCGTCATCATGCTTAAACACACCTATGAGACAGAATACAGAACTGAATACACTATGGTAAGCAGAAATAGTGGTCAACAAAACCCCAGTTCAGACCAGACCTCCGTGCCCAGAATACAGTCATTTATATTCAGGACACTGCTCAACATTCCCCTCAATATGCGTTTTCCAGATGAGCCCAAGAGCCCCGGGCCCGTGGAGATCGAACAAACAGTCGACGGCAAAGTTGTTCTCTCCTGGGCCCCGTCCCCGGATGAGGAGCTGGACGACCACTTGTACTACGTGGTGGCGGCGCACGAGTCTGACGCCAGGGTTTGGCGGAACATAGCGGACCGACTCTTCTGCCACACATACACAGCCTGCAACATTCTCCCCGGGAGAGAGTACCATTTCCGCGTCTTTGCCAAAAACGATATGGGCCTGTCAGACCCGTCCAATTCACCCACATGGGGTGCGAACTGCAACAGAGGTGGGTGTTTGTGTGGTTTACTTATTCACTGTTGGATTCTTGGATTACACCTAATGTACAAAACAAATGAAACTTCAACCGAGTTTCCAAAAGAACAACTGCAACCTATAGGAATCAGTAGGTCGGTTGGTTAGGGGATTTGTTTGTTTGTACAGTCCGTGCAAACAGTACGTGCAAAGTGCATTCTACATTTTGACAACAAAATTGAAAGCAAAATGAGTTCCAAATTAATTCAACACTAAAGCTGAAGATGCCTTCATCGGCGGTCTATTTCTGCTGCAGTTCCCGTGGTGAGCAGCGGCTGCAGTTCCATGGAGGTGAACTTTGAGAGGCCTCCGTCCATCCTAGTCCCGCTGAAGGTGCACGCCCCACCCAAAGGCTACCAGCTTTACATGACGTGTGCCGTGCGGGGTTGTCCGATGCCCACCATCACCTGGACGCTGAACGGCGCGTGCATCAACTCGGACAACAACTTCTACATCACCAACGCGTACGGCGTGTGCTCCCTGTATATCCTGAGGGTGCGCTCCAAGGACGGCGGAGAGTATAAAATTGTTGCTGAGAACCCGCTCGGCAGGGCAGAGTGCGCCACAAAACTTGTCGTCAAAGGTGTGGCTTGAATGTGATGCAAAGATGAACTACCGTATATATATTTTGTACATTTCAATTGATATTTATAAACTTCTTCAGACCTAACTTTAATTTGCCTTGTGATTTTCTTCACAGAATGAATCTGGAAGACCTGGAAGTGGCAGATGAGTTCATCTTCCTCCTCTCATCTCACGTGGGATCATTTTCGTTATGTTTTCATATAATGTTTGCCATGCAAGTTATCTGTAAAGCCAACCATTCACATTATTCAGGCTACTGCTTACTTACTTTTCAATGAAATGTAACATTAAACAATACGTTTCAATCAACTCAAAACTTTCATTAATTCATCCATGAAACATACAGCTAAAATATCAAAAGAAATGTTCTTAATTGTATTTGTTACTTAGAAAAAGGGGACGGGGGGTGATGAAGTTAGGCCTAAATAATTGCAATAAATCAACAAATTGTAATCTGAGTTTCCTGCTGTGTTCCTTTCCATCTCAGTGTCATTTAGCATGGACTCATCCTTCATGAATACTTGACATTTCGGATGTGGATGTGCTGCATTGTTTGTCTGTGACTGAAGCATAGATAGGTGTTGACTCAGAGCCTTTCCAGCATCCCACAGCTTTCATTACGAAGCTCATATTACCATGCACCATATCCACAAACCTCATGAGCCAAGTCTACATTTCATTGGTTTTCCAAATATATCCATCCAAAATATGAGGAGATTGCGGTGCCGCAAATATAGAATCAGTCCATGTTTTATCTTGAGCCAAATAACTGTAGAAAGGCAGCTTTTCCAATAAACGTATTTCTATATTTCTATAATCTGAAGACATTTAATGACGTACACATTCAATATAAAGTGAGTTAATATTAAACCCAATACAACAAAAAGACAGGCATTAAGCTGGATGGAGAAAAGTTGGGGACATGGCTGAGGCTCGCCTTGGAACAAGTCGTGATTGATGATGGAGACTGAGACGAGGTATAGACAGCACTGACTATGTTGGAATAACTTACGTGGGTGTTGACGTTCCTTAAAAAGTTAGGTTCCTGTATGTTGTGCCCCGGGTCAAAGGTCAGTGTTTATGTTTTTTCTCATTGCGTGCCCCCTTGACTCCCCGAACTTTAATACAACAGCTTGGAGGCCATTTACGAGACCAGTATGGCCCCTGTTGAAACAGGCTGGGCACGCCATGACACCCTCGCCCATCCATGTGAAGCCACAAAGTCTGTGCTTGAATGGGGGCCAACATACCCTTTTAGCAAACCCTTGTATATCAGTGATATCATATAGAACATCATATAGAACAAATGCCTGATTTGCTTTGGAAAATTAATCAAGCCACAATGTCCACATGGGCTTTGATGCAGGGCCATGACCTTGTATTATCAACAGGGGATTGTTTTACCAAATAAAAAGTCTCATGTTAATCTTAACTGGCCAATAAAATCATTCATAGCGTGATCGCGTTACTGCAAGGAATCAAGCATACCACTGGCTCAGAAGGCCACCCAGTTACCCAAACAGCCATGATGTGAATCATCAGAGATCACGTAATTACATTCAATTTCACTCTTGTTGGAAAATCTATTTTTGATGTGCTTGTATTGAGTGGAGTAAGATTACGCTGGCAAGTAGTATCCCACAATAAGACCAGTAAAAATCTCATACAAAAACATTGAAATACTTTAATTAATCCCCCGGGGTATTGGGTGTGCGGGGGTCTAATCCACCTCGTAGAGTTACTGCCAAATGATCTGTGTCATGACGATACGAAGTAAGAAGACCAACCTCAACCCTAATGCGATAATACGAGTTTTTACTTAGCACATTACCCACTCTTTTATCACCGTACAAAAAGGGGTGTTCTCTGGGACATATCGAGCAGAGACAAGACGAAGGCTGAGGAGGACGGGTTGAGGACACGTTAAGTGCAAAAGGACATACATCTCACAAGTAAGCAAATACGATTTAGATTTTTTTCATTATTTACATTAGGCAACAAAAGTTATTTCTTTTAAATTGTTAAAATACAATAAATCAAATTGGATATATGGTGTACGATTGAAAGATATACAAATGATATTGTCATTGTTTTCCTCTCTGCATTTGTGATGTGAAAACTGCAAATCTATTTTCAATTTAGTGTGTGTGTCAAGGTGTATGTGGTTTATGTTCAACAAGTAATTTGTAGACCTTATGAATTAAGAACAGCATTTAACCTGATTTCACCTGTCAATTAGGGATTAGGCATACCTATACTGACTGATGCAGCGAATACACATTAACTGCCCAAATATTGCAATTAATAGTGTATTGTCTGCCAAATCCATGATTAAAAATGTATTGTAGTTTATTCTGTATTTATAATTTACCATCACTATTATTATTATTATTATACATGGACATTTTATCGTTATTCTTAAGTATTATTATTACAATATTTATTGTGTTGCTCTGAATATCTGCCAGAAATGTAATAGGCATAGATCTGAATTTCAGTCGAAGGCCATGGTCTTCAGTTGCATCAACAGCTCAAATTGAACTTGAGAAAAAAAAAAACTACGATTAGTTCCAGAGGAAGTGTTCTCTTGTGTAATTAGTCCACTGAATAACCTATTAAGGTATACAAGCGGAAACAAAGCACTTCCATCCAATCAACAAGGCATCATTAAGTTGAATGCCAAATGCCAAACAACCATTACATTTCAGCTGTTCTGGCCAGTGTCAAACACCCCAACTTCCCTTGTTTGGCCTTTCACTGTATGATCTATACAGCACAACAAATGCTGGCCTTTAGTTATTATTGACTACATGTGTTTGACCTATTTTCCGTTCACATAGGTCAGAGGTTCCCGATACACTTCCTCGAATGTTGGCCTTGTTATGCCGTGATTCTATCCATTAGCTCCCAGGAGACAATTGCCAACTGTACAAACTGTCCATTGAATATCGTCAAATACAATCCATTTTATTTGATAGTTTTGAAGAAATAAAACATCCAAATTCCTCAATATGTACAGTTTTCATAGGGCACTCCTGAAACTGCGTCTTGATTGAATTTCGTAGCGGCCAGAAACATCACAAAAAAGGTGCCTTGGCCCGCAGCGAGTGACTGCAACGGCACACTGGCCCCGTCCTCTTCTATGTTTGGCTTGGAAGCAGTTAAATTTCTGGCGCAGTCACTTGGCACCGTGGGCAGAGTCGGCCCGAAGGTGGGGTTTCACATTCCTCTCTTTACAGCGTCCTGCCAGCAGCCGGCCGAGGTCACTCACAACACCCGGGCATGTCGACGGAGTGATGTCATGAATCTAGCAGGATGTAGGACCGACCACGGCAGCCGAGGAGCCTCGTGGCATTTAGGCCGCTGGCAATGGCATTCGGTGAACGTCGCCGTCTCCTCCCTTAACGGGACATGAACCTCCGAAGTAACGTCTAAGATTGATGTTGAATATACCTGGTGACTCACCGCTCTTACTCAACCAAAATTAAACAAAGCACAGCTTTACAATTTCAATAAAAACCTAATGTACGTATTTGGCCAGGCTGCAATTGGTGGCATAATATTGAGATCGTCGCGTAAACTTGGTGAAATTGGTTGTCAGCACTCTGTTTGTGTGTGTGAGTGACCGATAGTATTTCACACATGTTGCTATTTGAGACGAAGACATGTGTGGCAAGTCCAGGGCTCCAGACCGCCACCAATTGGGTGCTATTAGCGACTGTTTGTGTCCAGTTCCACAAAAAAGTATTATTGTTGTGGAATGACTTTGGTTGGTGTTTTTATTATTAGTAGTAATAGTATTAGATGATGTATTAACCGCCTTCGAACTGCCCCCACTGGTGACATTTCTTTCTCTGTCTTTCACAAGCTACGACAGCCTTCTCCTGAGCAAAGTATCAACCGAGCGCATTCAGGTTGTAGGTCAGCATTGCCAGTCACACAACATTCAGAATAATAAAGACCAAATTATAGGACCATCTGCAGAACTTGGGCTTCTGGGAATCTCTTGGAATGGGGACAGGGCACGGGGGCTTTTTATGAATTAAAGTTGTTTTATGTATTTTATGTTAAAACTGTATGCACTTTGAAACGAGAGCAGCTCAGATATCTATTTTAAATCTAGCATTAAGTGCAGACAGACAGGCAGGCAGACAGACAGATATATGCTGCACTACACCTAAACTACCTCCCATCCACCTCTGTTGTACAGCTTTGAACTTTGAAACGCATTCTTGGTTTTTCAGACACTGACACAAACGTCGCCGCAATGAAGCCAGACCCAAACCCAGACCAAGATGGGCGTTGTAAGTTGAAAGCAAATGTCAAATTGTGAAACTATTTGAATCAAGGACACACAAACATATCGGACATACATGTTAATGATGGACGTGATCATGACGAAACATAATTCACATTTGAACTGGCGTGGAATAAAAAACAAAAAAGACCTTGTGTACAGTTATATGAAGGAACTTTGGTTCTCCAAAGCCTCCAGCATCTTCTACTTTAAAACAGCTGGTTTTTTAAACATATCTGTGATTTCTTACCAGACTATCTGTGAATGAATGATGAAGGAAGAGCATTCTGACTGCCTGCTCATGATAAAACAAAGCAATACGGGCCCTGGAGAGTTGGCACAGTGATGAATATTCAAGCAGCAGTGCTGATGAAAAACTCAACAATGCGCCTAAGAAGAGGCAGGGAAATAATTTTGCCAAATCATGAAATTATCTCCAAATTCCACACACTGTGTGTCTGCGCCTTCGGCATGTTTACCGAAACAGCAATGCTTAATATTCCGGCGTTAATTATTGTCCTGTTCCAGAAAATAAATGACCAAATTGTCCAGACTAGTCGCGAGTCATGATGGAGAGTCAATATTTTGAAGAGGACCCAAATGCACAAAAATCTGTAGTGTAGAGTTTCCACTGTCAATCATTGCAATCTCATTTCTGTTCCACTACTGTTTAGTATAGACTATCAATCACTAAACACATGTCTATGTTCTTTTACAGAATAGAATAGAATAGAACTGTATTTATCCCGAAGGAAATTCTTGTGCCAGGTTACATCGCGATACAGTACAATAAAACAATATAACAATATGGGAAACAACAGAATACAAAGTTCAAATACAAAATACCACAGGAAATGCGTTAATGTACCACATTTGTATTTCATACCATCCAACACCCTCCTAAACCCCAAGCCAACTCACTTGAATTAGCATAAAATGGCATTCATTGACATTCTGAAGTGATGGTTTTTTCCGGGGTTTTTTTGGCGTGGTGCGGAAAGGACACCGAGTGCAGCAGCAAGCCCAGCCTCCGGGCTTCATCATGAGGGAGTAGAGGAGCGCCACCTCGCCGTCGCACCCCTTGAAGGCACAGCACAGTCCCGTTAGCTCTCCCGAGAAGAGCCCCTGGAGCATGCCGGCGGGGTGCGCCACTGTACCCGGTGACACCGTGTCATCCATCAGGGAAGACCCTCCCTCACCCCCGTCCCTACGGGCTGAGACCCTCCCGATACGATCAGGCTTTGTCATTCAGTCTTTGTCGAGCCCAGTCCCCCCAGAAGAACCCTGCGGGGCTGCGTCATAATCTTCATAAACCGCCCCCCTCCTCCTCAAGGCGGTCATCTTAGGCGAAGGGGGAGGCTGAGACGCTGGTGTCCACTCATGCCTCGTCCTCCCATCCTCCTTGTCCCCTCAAGGAGAAATACTCTGGAAAACAACGTCGGTGGGGGCTGGTAATAGTCTGCCGCCTTCCGCTGGCCAGTGACTCATATCAGTATTTACAGTTTAATTTCTTAAAAGGGGTGATGCGCACTTGCAATGGCGTGGCCGCCAGAATGTGAATGTGAATGCTCAGACATTAATTTTGGCAACGGTCACCCTTTCTGGCATGGTCGACAGTCCTTTTATTGAAAGTTATTGTTGGCTCACACAGCCACCAGACTGATGTTTGCAATGTATCCGCATCCGGGGGACAGAGGACTAGGCGGCTGACCTTACCCAAAGACATGGTGCACTTGTCTCTACATTATCACGGGAGGATTGCTGCGTATTGGTCCGAGTCCGACTTGATTACGACAGAGCTTCAATAGTACTGTAGACTAAACTTTCCGAAGACACACGGCTTCCATAGTATAATTAAGCCTACTTCCAATTATCACAAAGCAAGTCCAAAAGGGTGGTTTGAAAATTTTCCAAAATTTTGATTAGAACGCTCGACAGGACGACCGCTGTTCACCTGAAAAGAAATTACATGATAAAATGTGCATTAAAAAAGCCTTCCAAAACCTGCATGCTGCAACCTGACTAGTGGGAGCACCACCATGGAAAACTAAATCCTGGGAAGAAGAACATTATTATTATTAACATTATTAAATATTACAACCAGTTAGTTTAAAGTCTTGCCGATTCTCACCTTGGACGGCAGGTGTCAGATTGCTACGGAAGGATTCGAATAATGTCTCTGACTAAGGCCCTTGCATATGTTTTGTATGTTATCCCTGTTGGGATATCACTGGAATATCTGGACCAAATGTAATCTAACCTACATGCGCTTCGCAAATATGCTGAAGCATAAATGTTTCCTTCATTAAGAAAAATAAGCATTTGAATCCTCATTTGAGAGTCTAATACGAATTAATATTTCAATATTTGGACTCAGGCCTACTCGGTTCCCATGGTTGCTACTCCCTCTGGGTTGGCTGTCTGGATAGCTCCACTGTTGATCACCCAAACATCCTTAATATATCTTCAGCACATACACAATCAGGCTGGTACAGAGATGGCGGGAAAGCATTGTATGAACACATAGTACTGTGGGCAGAGTAGTCTAGTGGTTGCGGTGTTCAGCGGAAAAGGTATTGGTTCAAACTCCAACATCCACACTTTCGTCGAGAAAGAAAAACAAAAATACTGTCGGTTCCTTTAAAAGCCAAATGACTAAATAGTAAAAACTTGCTTTGGACCTTAGAACAGCCATTGCAGAATAGCTAGGTTGGTATTACCTGATGCTATCATTTATAAAACACAGACACATACACAATTCCCCCCCTGCTTGCTCGACACATAAATGCTTGTGCTTCCCGGGTTGGAGTGGAGTAAAAGGTATCAGGGCCTGTTCTGCTGGCATTTTTCTCAAAACAAATTGAATGTCTATACATGGCATTACCTTCTGACAACATAACATACCACTTCATTAATCCCGGGAGGGAAACGCAGGCGTTACAGATGAAAAAAACAGGACAGAAACAAGTGCAACTCACAGGTACCACAAAAAACTAAATAGAAATACAATGGCGTTTTCATTTTATTGAAAGCAGTGCTCAATGCCTGGCCTGGATCGTCGGTGCTGACACATCCAAAATAGCACAAAATAGCACAAAATAGCTTTTTAAATTGGTGTTCACATTGGAGAGGTGTCACTTAGGTCATCGTGTGACCTAAGTGAGAGCCTCTCAATTCTGGTCTCAGAATACCAAGTGCTTAAGAAGTGGAGCAACTTCCCTCCCTCTCAATGTACTGTATATCGGCAAGAGATAGACTCGGGGAAGCCTATTGGCAAATTGGTCAGAACCTGAAGACCCACTCTAATTGGCGGACGCCTGTATTGAGCACTCAGTTGCTGCCAGAGTTAACTATTGAGATGACCAACAGCCTTACAGAGCTCCATTGTAGGTCCTTCAACTCCACTTTATGACAGAGGTGACTACTGTCTGTCTGTACTTCTTATGTCTTGACTTCCAGAGCTGCGTTGCTCCCCGATGAGCAAACAAATACTGCCCTCTTGGGTAATATTGGCGAAACTGCAACCAGAAATATGATCTATAAAATAGCTCTAAAATATTTGGAGCACACCACTTCCAAATAATTGCAGTTATTGTTTTGGCCGCAGTAAAGGCAATTAATGCACTTTCTTTCACATCTATTTGATAATGTTTATGTGTTTATTTCTTTGTCATCAACAGTGGCCATCAAAAAGACCTCCAGAATTCCTGGTGTCATGGTCACCCAATTTATGGAGGTCGTGCCCTTAGGAAAGTCCACGCCCGATTTTTCCAGAAAGCCACTTCCACTCACTGTTCAAGAAGGTAATTAAATAGCACGCTAAATATTGCAAGAAGACACAATCCACTGGGTATGTTCCATTACATCCAGTTAAAGTATAGTTACATTATTTACAACTACTGTACATCTCAGGGCCACAATGTTGACTTCTTAATGGATCAATATTCCTGTATTTCAATGAACACTGAGCAATATAATGTGCAATTCTTCTCAATATCACATGCAATATTGA
>PIJE02001577.1:117587-119342 GCA_002895965.2 Coryphaenoides rupestris | reverse complement strand
GCGAGATATTGGAGTGACAGTGATGGGAAAATACATTGCAGAGATAAGTTGGGGTTATTTATATTGGCTGATAGCGGCGGCGTGGACGGATGGGTGCTTGTGTGAGCTGCGGAGCGACGGTGGAGTTTGATCGGCCGCCGTGTGCGCCGATAAAGTCCACGCACCCGAGAGATAACAAATACAGCGTTCATTTTAAAGTGTCATCTGAAGAGGCGCTTTGGTATTCTGTCACACGACTGAGACGCCGCTCCGCAACACGGAGACGTCGGCGGATAACGTTAATCAATAAGTCATTATTAAAGTCCCCAGATGGATTGACTTTCTCAGATGATAGAATGGATTTCTCAAAACTGAAACACAACACTGCAGGTACAGACCGCGGGCAACTTCTAACACAACGGGACGAGGACCAAAATGCTGAATTTCCGCGGTCCCGCGGTTTCTGGGCCGCGGTTTGGAGTTGGAAGACCCTGTGGCTGTTCTCGGAGAGAGGAATTCGTGCCACTGAATGCGATTAGTGACGGACAGCTGGAGCAGAAAGAGAAGAGGCGACGGGAACCCTGCTCGCCGCCGTCTCATATTTCACATTTCATATTCGGTTCGTGTCATTGTCGCTCGAATGCGGCGCGCGGAGCACGTTGCGGCGGCGGTGGCGGAGGTCGATGGGAGACGGCGTGCGGGGTCACCGGCTGCAATGCAGGGGTCAGCGGGCTGTCTGTTTTGGGGAATCCCGGTTCTGTGGAGGACAAGGAGGTGAAACCGTAGCCCAGCTCCCTCGGCTAACTAGCCTGCTTATTTATTTCCCTGATTGTCAGTTGTTTTACTTTTCTGCTTCCTGGGAGCTTTTCTTTGCTGACTCTTCTGCATTATTTTCATGTCTCATTCATAACATATTCACAATGCACCCAAATCCGTGGCATATTTAATATGGAAATAAATGGGTGATTCCTGGTTCTGTGGACGACCAGGTGAAAGCGTATATACATATACATATACTGTACATATATATATACAGTATATATTATATATATATATATATATACTGTATATATATAGAGTATCTCACTCGTCACTGATGGACGGTTGCCAAGGTGATGATCAATGGATGGTTGATCATTGATGAATGTCTGCTCATCTCCAGGGGCTGATTGGCTGATTGTTCAGCGGTGGTCCTGATGTTGTAGGAGGAGGGGGGGGGGGGGGGTGGGTCCCCCACTCAATGGCGATAGGAAAGATCTTCCCTATCGGAATGGTTGAGGACGTTTCTAATAAAAAAAAGGATGGCACACCTGTTTTTTTTACAGGTACAGAGCAGGAGGGACATTATAAAACACGTTTCAAATGGAGTGACGTTTTGAAGAGAGAGGTTGCAGGTAATTATATTAAAAAGACAGAAAGATCCAAGAACAGGAGAACTCAAAGGGGGTTGAATAATTCATACGCAGTTTTAAAATTCTATACTTTTACTGTTGATGTGAGCGTTTTCTCTTCATCATAAGCAGAGTGGATGAGACAGTGAGAGGATGGCAGTCAGACGAGACAAGATGTTGAAACTTCTCATCATGGAAATGGAAGTTTCCATGTCATTAATTCCATGTCGCCATGATAGAGACTATTAGATTATAAGGTGTGTGTGTGTGTGTGTGTGTGTGTGTGTAGCTCCCCACCTAGCCCTGCTCCCCAGCTAGCCCTGCTCCCCAGCTACCTAGCCCTGCTCCCCAGCTAGCCCTGCTCCCCAGCTAGCCCTGCTCCCCA
>PIJE02001577.1:95087-107587 GCA_002895965.2 Coryphaenoides rupestris | reverse complement strand
AGCCGCCGAGAGACAACGCGTCTGATTTATAAGCCACGTGGACGGCACTTCATCAACGATGAAGGTCACACACATCGGCGGCGTCGCCAAGGTCGTTTAATCATCTGGACAAATGAAAGAACTACGCCCCCCCCCGGTAGTTACAGGACGAGCAGACGGTGCAGGACTCTCATGCGACCAGCTAGCGAGTTTGATCCTCCCCCCAACCTCCCTGTAGCAAGGCTGGTTGCCACAAAGCCACATCAAGTGGCTTTGTTCGGGGCTCCGAACAAGCAGGTAGTGGTGTTGTAACGTCGGGTTTATTGCAGAAGGTGAAGACATGTTGTGAATGGAGACACGAAATGACACGGACAGAGAAGATGATACACTCGCTAGCATGCTAGCGCTCCCTGACTGTGTGGTGGCTGACCTAAGGTGAGGCTGTAGCCCCACCCACCCCCCCCCCAGACTCTAACTGGGCCAGGTGAGGCTGTAGCCCCACCCCCCCAGACTCTAACTGGGCCAGGTGAGGCTGTTAGCCCCCACCCACCCCAGTCTCTAACTGGGCCAGGTTAAGGCTGTAGCCCCACCCCCCCAGACTCTAACTGGGCCAGGTGAGGCTGTAGCCCCACCCCCCCAGACTCTAACTGAGCCAGGTGAGGCTGTTAGCCCCACCCACCCCAGACTCTAACTGGGCCAGGTGAGGCTGTAGCCCCACCCACCCCAGACTCTAACTGAGCCAGGTGAGGCTGTAGCCCCACCCCCCCCAGACTCTAACTGAGCCAGTGAGGCTGTAGCCCCACCCCCCCAGACTCTAACTGGGCCAGGTGAGGCCAATTAAGCCAGCCAGCCACCAAACACACACACTCCCAACCTCAACTTGTGGGCCACCTTGTGCAAGATGTCTCAGACGTCATACCTGCTCCTTAGTTACCTGGATCTGTATTCACTGTACGTCCCGTTGGTTTGCAAGCGGATAATAAAAATGTAGATTGTTGCCGTTGCTGTGCATTCATATCGTGTTGATGTTCTGCTCCGAGCCCCTCGCTCCCTGAACTGATGCCGGCCCCGGGAGTCCCGTGGTCTGGCCGGTGTTTTCGAGACTCAAAAACGCATGTGGAGAATTGGGACGTCGATACTCCGACTCGGTTGCTGCTGTCACTCTGAGAGGGCGGTGGAGTGATTTTGGTCTAAAAGGAAATAGTTTAGCTTGTTGTGCAACAAGACCCCCGCTGTCTGGGTTTCTAATGATCCTGAACCGACACGAGTGCCACGGAGGTCTTTGGTTTTATTCATGAGCCCATTTTGCCCATCACTTACTTTTCCCTTTATTCTCCACTTAATTTGCTCGAAGGCAAAAAAAAACAACAATTACCGGATGTATTATTTTGGTACGCAAGGTATAATTGAAACATTCTCGGCAGCATTGTGTTCCTGTGATTGGGGTAATTGGAGAGTATTGAGCTTCACGGACGCCTTCATACGCTCGTATACGTATATGTATGTAACTCACTCCGCGTGGTCATAGCGTCCTCCGACCTGTAGGTGTCAGACCGCTCCCCCCAGACAAGGTTTCAAACACGTTCTAACCTTTGCACCGTCTCCAGCCGTATGCACCAACCTGTATTTGTATCTGTTATATGTACGTATGTATGTTATATGTATGTATGTATGTTATATGTATGTATGTATGTTATATGTATGTATGTATGTTATATGTATGTATGTATGTTATATGTGTATATGTTAGGGGCGGTGTGCAGGAGTAATTGTGTGGTATCTTTATTTCGTGGCTCTTTTGGTTTTGAGAAGAGGCCCGCACGGCTAACTAAGACATTAACTGACAGACATTAGTTTCATCTCAAGCTGCGTTTTTGCGTCTTGCATTCGGGAAAACACATCAATGTATTTATCTCCATTAGGCGGCGCGTCCCTGTGCTAACCAAAGACACACACACACACACACACACACACACGCACACACACACACACACACACACACACAGACGCACACACACACACACACACACACACACAGACAGACCACTTACTGCGCTAAGTGAGGTGTGGAGATAATTTGGGTTTGCGTTCTGTTGGTTTTCTCTTTTCCCGCTGATGTACGTTTAATCTTTGAATACTCGACTCAGCAGCGACATCCCAGCGGCGGCCTCAGCCCGGCCTCACACAGTGTGCTCATTAAACTACAGTCAAACTTAAACATCTTTTCCGTTCATCACAAACTTCATCTGTATACTATCTACCTTGACTGAACTCTAACCCAGACCTCCATCCTTTCGGCACAGAAATGGGACAATGGAAATGGAGACAATAGTTTAATTAAACTGAATAACTGAGATGTTGTCATTCAACAGCGTGATGCCCTCTGGGACCCGCGGGAGACGCGATGACCTCACTGTTGACTCGGAGACAGCGGAGGTTAATGCTAATTTGGTATTTGAATAGGAGGTGGAATCATTTGGAGTATTTGGACATTGGGAATTGTAAGCATGGACAATGACTTGAAATTACTATTCAACGCCAGACAATGGTCCCTGAAGACCCCCCCCCCACCAAAACACTCACAAAGCGGGAAAATTGTGTTGAATTATTTAAAATGTAAATCTATGCGCGTGTTGTGTGTGTAAAGTAGCCTTTCACCGTCGCATCGGCTAAAAAGTTGGATGTTTATAATGGACCGTTTTATAAATATTTAATACGATTTGTTGGATTTGTTGAAATATTATAAACACATTCACCAAAGCTTGCCCAAAGAATCCGACTAAATGTAGAAGACAGTAAAGGCGGGACAGTTAGCAGCACATCCAAACTGTATTCAGTCTCTTGCTAATATCTCGTGTCTATAAACACATCAGGTGACGCGAGCACTTCTTGAAATTGTCTTTTCAAGAAGTTGTCTTCAAGAAATACAGAAAAATAACACAAGTTTCAGTCTGGGGTTTATGTTTTTTTCCTCTCTGCCAAGAAAGCAGCGCAAAAGATAAATAAATTAGACGCTAAGTGTATGAGGTCATGAGTTCAGAAGCCTTCTCCTCACCGTCTCGACGAGAGCACTCTCAGTGAGTTCTCAGTGACACCGCGTCCTCAAACCTTCCCCGCCGTGCAGTGAACCTCGCCTGGGTCTCGATCCCACCGCTCCGCCGCCCCCCCCCCACCCCCGCGGCGCAATCAGCACCAAGCCTCTGCATCTGGCCTGGGACGCTGATTGGCACGGAGTCTCACCGGGATGAGCTTTCCGCTGCGTTGAAACCAGTTTAAGACCATCGGGTCGCTGAGGTGAGGCAGGGGGGGTGTTCACCTTTCGGCCCCCCCCCTGCAAGTGAGCCGGACCGGAGTCTCTCGGACCGGAGTCTCTCGGACCGGAGTCTCTCGGACCGGAGTACCTCCAATAGTGTCCGACCCAAATGCATCGTAAATGTATCAGGGGCAGCGTGGACGAGCGCTGGACATGAAGCTAATTTCAAAACATTTTCAAAACGACTTCTCAGCCTTCAGAACGAGTCACTGACTCAGTCCCTGGCTCGTTAATTTGCGTCATCCGTTCCTATCGGTCGATTATTTGCACTCTCTTGCAAAGAAGTTCAAATTTAACCCCTGCTGTGACCCTGCAAGGTGTGTGTGAGCACATTCAGTTGATATGGAGAGAAGCATACTGTGGTCAGGATTTAAATCTCCTCCGACGTTCACACGATGGAATATTTAAGTCAAATAAAGAAAACCAGGCTTGTCCTTGGGCCAAAACTCATTCATGTGCCGCTTAATTGCATTTGCACAAAAGAAGTGTGTGGATGTGTGCAAGAGCCTAACAATACCTGTAACCTCCCAGGAAACGATTCTGGTAAAGGTGACAGCTTAGACGACAAGGTCATCGACCGAGCTTAAGCTCCCAAGGGCAAGACTCTCTTGTGAAATCCCAATCATGTCTTCTGACTTGTTCTGCACGACCCGGGAGGACCTCTGCATAAGCTCCCAAAATATCGCTCTCTTTCTCTTTCTCTTTCCACTATTTTGTCACTTTAAGCGCCTAAACCAGAAAAGGTCTCAAAGTGTGGCTTAGTTTTCCAGTCATGAATAATAATTTCACTTTGCGGTAGATAAGAGTCCTGTTGACCCGAGCGCTTACACTTTTTAATATGGAATGCTCGAATAAAAGCTGTTTAATTGGCTAACGTTTGATAAATCGCATACTCAAAGTGAAAGTCACACCAAACAGTTGAATGGCTTATTGTTCTGCTCATAGCTTGGGAGGATTTCCACATTTTCCACAACGCTGTAACTTGAGGAATAAAAGTAAACCCTCGACGCAGACAAATCCAAAAAGAGTACGGGCCTATAGAATATATGGACTTCATGTCAGTGTCTGCTTCTCCAGCGTCTGCTGTGTTTGAACTTACTCCACAATGAAAGTGCAGAGATGTCCGTCAATCTTATCCTCTGTGAGTTGGAAATGCCACGTCGGACCTGGAGCGCTACGACTTCTGATAATATTTTGACCTTTTTTAACTTTTCTTGTGTGTAGAACGGAAGGCGGTAGCACTCGAAAAATATCCACACTTCACTGAAGGGGACTGTCGTGAATGAGCCGACACATTCGAGGCGTTTAAGTTCATCTCAAATCTCTTTAGAGAGAAAAACATTGCTGAGAATTGTATATCGTATTGTATATGCTAACGTAGTCTAAACCATAAGATCACAATTAAAAGTTTCCAGAGACTACAATTAGCTGCAGGCGTCTTCTTCTACACATAATGATAAGTTCTGTTTCGTTCATCTTACACCCTTCCGTACCCCCACAATAGGAAACACAATGGTTATGTTCACCGGTGGATTAGCGAGCCCAACACTCGCGATCGTGAGCTCATTAGGATTCACATCACATGGTCAACGTTTCGGCAACACGATTGAAGGGTGAAGGAAATACTGTCGGGAAAAACAGAACGTTCCAGGAAAAACTGTCCGGACGTTTCAGAAACCCTTCTGCTGGTAAACAAGCGCTCCCTGTATCCAGAGAGCGCAGCTGAGGAGGACTTGAATTACCCAACGCTGATGAAAGTCGTCAGGAACGTCTGCAAATCCGAGCCACACACTCGTAGTTCAAGTCATGAACTGAGAGCAGGCTACGCTCCTCCAATCATCTCCTCTGTTGTCTGCGCGGCTCTTTTCACACATCTTCCCGACATTTCTTTTTTTGCGCTCGCTTTTCCGAGCTCATCTCCGATCCCCCGAAGGCTGAATTGCGTGCGTGGAATCCGAACGACCGTTACGCCGGCGCTGCTTCAAATTGAACCGGCTGTTTCTCCCGCTCCCGTGGCATCTCACCGCTGCTCTCGCAAACCAAACCATACGCATTGTAATAGCATATTCCAGATATAGAGAGAGAGAGGGGATCGGGCGAGTACAATATGGCGCAGGTCAACACATAAATAAAAGGCATGACTTGAGTACCAATCCACTTGCGCTGTATGAGTTGGGGGTGGGGGGGCGGGGGGGGGAGACTGTATTACTGTATTGCCTACAATACATGTACATCATATCATATAGGTAGCAGTAGATGGTCACTTGTTGTCCATCTCTATTGTTATGAGCCCTGGTCATGGTCCTGGAGCTGTTGATGTTAACGACCCCTCTGTCTGTTCCTGTCTCTTTGTGTGAAGCAGTTTTTTTTAAGTGGTAATTGATGCTTCTGTTCTGGTCGGTTGGATGTGTGGGTGTGGCCTCTGCTTGATTGGGTTGGATGTGTGGGTGTGGCCTCTGTTTGATTGGGTTGGATGTGTGGGTGTGGCCTCTGTTTGATTGGGTTGGATGTGTGGGTGTGGCCTCTGTTTGATTGGGTTGGATGTGTGGGTGTGGCCTCTGTTTGATTGGGTTGGATGTGTGGGTGTGGCCTCTGCTTGATTGGGTTGGATGTGTGGGTGTGGCCGCTGCTTGATTGGGTTGGATGTGTGGCCTCTGTTTGATTGGGTTGGATGTGTGGGTGTGGCCTTCTGTTGATTGGGTTGGATGTGTGGGTGTGGCCTCTGTTTGATTGGGTTGGATGTGTGGGTGTGGCCTCTGCTTGATTGGGTTTGGATGTGTGGGTGTGGCCTCTGTTTGATTGGGTTGGATGTGTGGGTGTGGCCTCTGTTTGATTGGGTTGGATGTGGTGGTGTGGCCTCTGTTTGATTGGTTGGATGTGTGGGTGTGGCCTCTGCTTGATTGGGTTGGATGTGTGGGTGTGGCCGCTGTTTGATTGGCGGTTGGCTGATCGCTGATTGGCTTTGCCGAGCCGTCTGCCAAAGATGCTCCTTATGTTCTGGTCCCTTTCTCGCAAGGCTTCCCATCTCTTTCTATTCTTATATCTTTTCCTTTCATAAATAGTCCGCTATTCTCCATCCATCATGTGTGTGTTCATGTGAAAAGGCCTCAATGGTCGAGCAAATATCTGCTGTGGTGGTCAGGTATAGCAGAGATAACTTTTGGCGGTTAACAATAAATAATAACAGTAATGATGTCATTGGATTTATATGGAGCTCCTCAAGACACTGAAAGTGCTCGACATGTTGAGTGTGGTGTAAAAATATCCCCGGCAGATATACTGTAATATGGGCCAGCGGGACGAGCATCCTCTCCTGGCTCCACAACGCTTCAACCGCCACCGTCTGGTCTCCCGGCCCGAGGATGACCCAGAAGAGCCCGGCTCGGGCTTCCAGAGAATCTAGCAGTGCTACGCAGGTGTAGGTGGCCCCCGTGGTGCAGGTGGCCCCCGTGGCGCAGGTGGCCCCCGTGACGCAGGTGGCCCCATGACGCAGGTGGCCCCATGACGCAGGTAGCCCCATGACGCAGGTAGCCCCGTGGCGCAGGTGGCCCCATGACGCAGGTGGCCCATGACGCAGGTAGCCCCGGTGGCGCAGGTGGCCCCATGGTTCCGCAGGTGGGCCCCCGTGGCGCAGGTGGCCACATGGTTCTGCAGGTGGGCCCCGTGGGCGCAGGTAGCCTCAATCCTCGCTTTTCAGCGGTTTGACTTTGATGTAGGCTCCACCGAAACACAACATGCGCCGCCCTTGCTAATTTATCTCCCGTTCCCTTGTTTATAATGTCTTGCGGTGGTCTTCGACTAAACCGCTGCAATACCTCCTCATTATTCTGTTCCTTTGCAGCGTGGATTTGCCCTCCTTTGTTTCCGACTGTTTTTCTCGTTTTAATCACAGACTGTGTTGACTCCAAACCACTTTCATCATCTCTATGCTACGCTTTGGTCTCTTTCTTGTGTGTGTATGTACTGTACTTTTGTATGCATGTGTATCTGTGTGTGTGTGTGTTGTGTGTGTGTGTGTGTGTGTGTGTGTGTATCTGTGTGTGTGTGTGTGTGTATCTGTGTGTGTGTGTGTGTGTGTGTGTGTGTGTGTGTGTGTGTGTGTGTGTGTGTGTGTGTGTGTGTATCTGTGTGTGTGTGTGTGTGTGTGTGTGTGTGCGTGTGTTCATTCCTTCATGGGGCAGCATTTGCATGTTGTTTCCAAGATGTCCCATCATCCACGAGCCATGACCTCTGCTCAATCTATCCTCTGGCTTCTGTATTGTAGTTCTTGTGTTACTGCTCTCTCTTCTTGGCTCACCAGGATATCCACTGTGTGCGTATGTAGAGAGCGCTCTCTCTGATACACGGTGACTGCATAACCCATTTAAAAGTTAATCGTGAGTCTGTGTAATATTGGTAAGAGCATTACCTTAAACACATTATGCCTGCGTTCATGAAACCATTCTACTCACGCCGAAATGCACATCATTTTGCTGCTGACTCGTTAACTAATCACAGAATGATTCGCAGATTTTTAATTGTGCACATTTTGGACTCATTAGTCACCCATTCATTATAGACATTTTAAAAGTATTGAAAACTCCTCTACTCGGCTCCCCCGGAGGCAGTAATTAATAACACGACTTACTTTATTGCTTAGCGGTCGCGACGCCACAGTGATGTGCTGCATCCGCGTTTCATTCAGGAGTGAGCGCTTCTGTTGTGGTGGGAACACAACACTTAATGGGCTTCAGGCAAATAGAAGCAAAATCTAATGATGAGATGACTACGAAACGACACCTTTCAATACATCCATATAGCAAACCAACCAACGGACAGGTTGTTAGTTTGTGCACCTTTTTAGCATTTCGCTGTAGGATCTCCGTTGTTCTATGGATGTCCGACTGACTGTAGATTCTGTGGATACTCGTGTGGAAGTTCTGGTGTTTTTCCATAGTCTACACAACAATAAAGGGCACAATTTCCATTTGACCTCTCATTCTTTATCACATTATGGTGATAGTTACACTTAAATGAAATGTGGAGATGCTGGTGGTGGTGGTGGTAGTGGAGGAGGTGCTGGTGGTGATGGTGGTGGTGGTGGTGGTGGTGGTGATGGTGGAGGTGGAGGTGATGGTGCTGGTGGTGATGGTGGTGGTGGTGGTGATGGTGATGGTGATGGTGGTGGTGGTGATGGTGATGGTGGTGGTGGAGGTGGTGGTGGTGATGGTGATGGTGATGGTGGTGATGGTGATGGTGGTGATGGTGGTGTTGGTGGAGGTGCTGGTGGTGATGGTGGTGGTGGTGGTGATGGTGATGGTGGTGATGGTGATGGTGGTGATGGTGGAGGTGGAGGTGGTGGTGATGGTGGTGATGGTGATGGTGATGGTGGTGATGCTGGTGGTGGTGGTGGTGGTGATGGTGCTGGTGGTGGTGGTGGTGATGGTGGAGGTGGTAATGATGGTGGTGGTGGTGGTGGTGGTGATGGTGGTGATGGTGGTGGTGGAGGTGCAGTCAGGAGATGGTATTTTCAGTCCCCAGAATATAGGCCGGGCTTGTGTGTGTGTGTGTGTGTGTGACCCCTCCACTGGGGCGCACGCCATGTTTTCTTACATTTTTCTTACATTTCAGAGGAAGGCTATACACTCAATCCAACATTTCCCCGCTGGAATTTAATTATTTCCCGCAGCCAAATATTCTCTGGAATCTCCGGACGGGAACATGTTGGTTTCCTTTGCTCTCCAGAGGGCCGGGAAATCAAAGCCAGAGAACCGAACGTCATTAGAACACAACACAGTCGACCCAAGATGTTCAGACACAGGATGGAGAAGGGTAGTAGTATGTTCTTACTATACTGCCTTTGCACGGCAGCATAGCAGATTATTCTTCTTATTAGTAGTAGTACGTGAAAAGATTTGAACAAACATTCAAACAACCTCCATTATGGTATTAGGACACTGTACCGTAGTGCACCGATACGTCGCAGGCCTTGATGAGTCAATGGAATTGTACCGCAAACTGTGTGCGGTAATTGTCGAGTTAAAATTGTGATGTGTATCATTTCAACAGATTACATTTTGCACTCAACACTGTAAGTGGACGGGCCGGAGATCCCCGGGAACCATTATGTGTTCGTGCTGCGACTGGTACCGAGGTGCCCATCTATCGTCTGGCGGAAAGGAAAATTGCTCAACCGCTGCATGTACTCTGTGTGTCTTTATCTGTGTGTGTGTGTGTGTGTGTGTGTGTGTGTGTCTTTATCTGTGTGTATGTGTGTGTGTGTGTGTGTGTGTGTGTGAGCCAATTGCTGTGATTAGGAGTCATTTTCCTTGTCCTGACGGGTTATTTTTCTGATTGCTCCGCTGTCAGGTGAGCCACTCGGTGTCACGGCGGACTCATCAAGCGGGAGAGGCCGGCCGGGGGATGATTGGACTCGCGGGACTCGTGGACGGTTCTGTGCCGTGAGCTGGGAGGGAACTGCAGCGCGCCAAGCTAATCAAACGTCATGAGAGGCACGGCGGCCGTTGGCTAAATATGGACGTGATTTTTAGACCTCTATACCTTCGTAACCCTTCATGCAACGATGAGTCAATGTGCAAATTGGAAAGGCCCACAATCTGAAAATAACAATCGAATAACAATCAATGGCACGAACGGTTAAATATTTGAGGTAGAAATCTGCACGACAAAAAGTCGAGATTGTTCAACACAAGACAAGAGGGACATCAATGTCTTCATCACGACACCTCAGCATCTCTTTGATAATCTGTCAGCGAGCGATCAGTCGTCTGTCAATCCCGTGTCATGGCTCTTACTGTGTGAGTCGTTTCCGCGTCGATGAATTGTTGATTCGTTGGCGCCGATGTTCGCGTCTCTTCCACGCGGCGTTTAAATGTCTGCAACGGATCCAGTCGCTGTTTCTCCGCTCTCTCCTCGCCGCGCTAAATATAGTGACAGCTCCCCGTTACGTCATGCGGGCTGCAGCCTCCCGTCGACAGCTCCGTGCGGCTAAATGAGGCATCTCCACATTTATTTTCGCTCCGCTCCTTCGCCCCCCCGGTCCCCGGTCCCCCGTCTCCGTCTCCGTCTCCTCGTATCTATACCGTCCATTATCTCTTGTTTTTTATCACCAGAGATAAAAACAAGCACGATTGAAAGGGGTTTTTTTTCCCGGCAGCTGACCTGGTGACAGTATTCTCCATTTCGGAATGTGAACCAGCGATCCCCTCTTGTCCTTGGTTCTGTCTCTCTCTCGTCTCTCGTCTCTCGTCTCTCTCTCTCGTCTCTCTCTCGTCTCTCCCTCCCGGTGCTCTCGCTCTCATTCGGGAGCAGATAGCTCGCGTTCATGACAGAATTGTCCCTAATTTAGTCCACTTTTGCCAATGTGACAGACAAATACGACAGGAAAAGTGTGTGTGTGTGTGTGTGTGTGTGTGTGTGTGTGTGCGTGCGGGTTATCAAAGTTGCAGAAAAAAGCACAACGGTGAGGAGAGCAAAAGGTGACGGATGCCAATGCTTGTATGTCTGTTGTCTGTATACATTTACACCTCGGCAGTACGTTTCGGGAATACTTATACGGGACGAGATACAATGCTATGGTTGTGGCGCTCTGTCTATCGGTTGTATGGATTTATCTGTTTTTAAGTCAAATGCAAGTATTCCGTGTTTGGATGTGTGCTGCCGTCTTTTACCTTGTAAACATGTTAAACGTTACTGTGATCGTATGTAAAGTAGTGGGTGTGTTGATCTGCTTCGATGCCTGGTTTGATAAAGGTTCAATAAAAGAGGGTACAGGTGCTTTTATGAGCACAATATACAGTACAACTTCCCACTGGGGGGAAGTTGGGGTTTAAGTTCCCAGTAATAGTTTAGTCCCAGTAGCCACAGGTCCGAAACCCCTCAGACCCCTCAGACCCCGCTGCCAACATGGTCGTCCCACATGACCCTCGCATCAACATCATGAAATATGGATCGTCATGAATACAGAACCGTTTACCGGTGTGTGTGTGTGTGTGTGTGTTATACTGGAAAACAAACATGTGGTTTTGCAATAAAGCTAAAGAGAAGCATACAGAGAAATGTTCTTTAATTCATTGTCTCATACATACAGTATACATCATACATACATATATGTACTGCCCTTGCAGCGCGTTCTCTAGTGCAAAGCTAGACAGCCAGCTAACATACGAAAGTCCTCCAATAAACACACAAGGCTTGACTTTTCTTGTTCTTTACTGAAGGCTTGATTCTTCGTGTTATTATTTGTAAAACTGTAACAATACAAAGATAAAAACATACATCAGTACACAAGCATTGATATATGCATTTAAGCTAAGCACTATACACACACACACACACACACAAAGTATACTATTATATTATACAAAGCATAAAGTAACAACTGCACCGCATGACAATTCAACCACAACAGCTAAGTCACAAAGGCAATTAGCAAACAAAGCACATGTTGGATCCAAACAATAGAAAGGTTTTTATCGCGCTAGATTCAGACATGTTCCTGAACACAAGTGTATTATTTCCACACATTACTTACAGACAAATAGTCTCCAAGGCAGAAGCGTATCCAAAATAAATGTATCAGCAATATAAACCCACCACTGTCTCTTGCTTGTCTGTCTGCTCACCTGAACCACAGGCTTGACTGATTCCTCCTGACCAGTAGATGGCAGCACACAATATGAACCCAGTGCAGATCAATCAATTGTTTTTAACATTTTTACTTATTAAATTCACTTTTAACTTATTAACTTATGATACTCTATTATTATTATACTTATTTACTTATGCAATTATTTCAATTACTAAATGAACTGCAAAGGCAGCACAGTGGTGTGTGTGTTGGTGTGTGTGGTGTGGTGTGGTGTGGTGTGGTGTGTGTGTTGTGGTGTGTGTGTGTGTGTGTGTGTGTGTGTGTTGGTGTGTGTGTGTTATTGTCTGTGTGTGTGTGTGTGTGTGTGTGTGTGTGTGTGTGTTGTGTTGTGTGTGTGTGTTGTGTTGTGTGTGTGTGTGTGTGTGTTGTGTGTGTGTGTGTGTGTGTGTTGTGTGTGTGTTGTGTGTCTGTGTTGTGTGTTGTGCGTGTGTGTCGTGTGTGTGTGTGTTGTGTGTGTGTGTGGTCTTGTGTGTGTGTGTGTGATACATGTGTGTGTGTGTGTTGTGTTGTGTGTGTGTTGTGTGTGTGTGTGTTTGTGTGTGTGTTGTGTGTGTGTGT
>PIJE02001577.1:77587-87587 GCA_002895965.2 Coryphaenoides rupestris | reverse complement strand
GGGTTGGATGTGTGGGTGTGGCCTCTGCTTGATTGGGTTGGATGTGTGGGTGTGGCCTCTGTTTGATTGGGTTGGATGTGTGGGTGTGGCCTCTGTTGCTTGATTGGGTTGGATGTGTGGGTGTGGCCTCTGCTTGATTGGGTTGGATGTGTGGGTGTGGCCTCTGTTTGATTGGGTTGGATGTGTGGGTGTGGCCTCTGCTTGATTGGGTTGGATGTGTGGGTGTGGCCTCTGTTTGATTGGGTTGGATGTGTGGGTGTGGCCGCTGTTTGATTGGCGGTTGGCTGATCGCTGATTGGCTTTGCCGAGCCGTCTGCCAAAGATGCTCCTTATGTTCTGGTGCTTTTCTCGCAAGGCTTCCCGTCTCTTTCTATTCTTATATCTTTTTCCTTTCATAAATAGTCCGCTATTCTCCATCCATCATGTGTGTTCATGACCTCAATGGTCGAGCAAATATCTGCTGTGGTGGTCAGGTATAGCAGAGATAACTTTCGGCGGTTAACATAAATAATAACAGTAATGATTGGATGTCATTGGATTTATATGGAGCTCCTCAAGACACTGAAAGTGCTCGACATGTTGAGTGTGTGTAAAAATATCCCCGGCAGATATACTGTATATGGGCCAGCGGGACGAGCATCCTCTCCTGGCTCCACAACGCTTCAACCGCCACCGTCTGGTCTCCCGGCCCGAGGATGACCCAGAAGAGCCCGGCTCGGCTTCCAGAGAATCTAGCAGTGCCACGCAGGCCCCCGTGGTGCAGGTGGGCCCCGTGGCGCAGGTGGTCCCGTGGCGCAGGTGGCCCCATGACGCAGGTAACCACATGGTTCTGCAGGTGGGCCCCATGACGCAGGTGGCCCCATGGTTCTGCAGGTGGGCCCCGTGGCGCAGGTAACCACATGGTTCTGTAGGTGGGCCCCGTGACGCAGGTGGCCCCATGACGCAGGTGGCCCCATGGTTCTGCAGGTGGGCCCCGTGGCGCAGGTAGCCTCAAATCCTCGCTTTTCAGCGGTTTGACTTTGATGTAGGCTCCACCGAAACACATGCGCCGCCCTTGCTAATTTATCTCCCGTTCCCTTGTTTATAATGTCTTGCGGTGGTCTTCGACTAAACCGCTGCAATACCTCCTCATTATTCTGTTCCTTTGCAGCGTGGATTTGCCCTCCTTTGTTCCCGACTGTTTTTCTCGTTTTAATCACAGACTGTGTTGACTCCAAACACTTTCATCATCTCTATGCTACGCTTTGGTCTCTTTCTAGTGTGTGTATGTACTGTACTTTTGTATGCATGTGTATCTGTGTGTGTGTGTGTGTGTGTGTGTGTGTGTGTGTGTGTGTATGTGTGTGTGTGTGTGTGTGTGTGTGTGTGTGTGTGTGTGTGTGTGTGTGTGTGTGTGTGTGTGTGTGTGTGTGTGTGTGTGTGTGTGTGTTCATTCCTTCATGGGGCAGCATTTGCATGTTGTTTCCAAGATGTCCCATCATCCACGAGCCATGACCTCTGCTCAATCTATCCTCTGGCTTCTGTATTGTAGTTCTTGTGTTACTGCTCTCTCTTCTTGGCTCACCAGGATATCCACTGTGTGCGTATGTAGAGAGCGCTCTCTCTGATACACGGTGACTGCATAACCCATTTAAAAGTTAATCGTGAGTCTGTGTAATATTGGTAAGAGCATTACCTTAAACACATTATGCCTGCGTTCATGAAACCATTCTACTCACGCCGAAATGCACATCATTTTGCTGCTGACTCGTTAACTAATCACAGAATGATTCGCAGATTTTTAATTGTGCACATTTTGGACTCATTAGTCACCCATTCATTATAGACATTTTAAAAGTATTGAAAACTCCTCTACTCGGCTCCCCCGGAGGCAGTAATTAATAACACAACTTACTTTATTGCTTAGCAGTCGCGACGCCACGGTGATGTGCTGCATCCGCGTTTCATTCAGGAGTGAGCGCTTCTGTTGTGGGGGGAACACAACACTTAATGGGTTTCAGGCAAATAGAAGCAAAATCTAATGATGAAATGACTACGAAACGACACCTCTCAATACGTCCATATAGCAAACACACAAACGGAGAGGTTGTTAGTTTGTGCAGCTTTTTAGCATTTCGCTGTAAGATCTCCGTTGTTCTATGGATGTCCGACTGAATGTACATTCTGTGGATACTCGTGTGGAAGTTCTGGTGTTTTTCCATAGTCTACACAACAATAAAAGGCGCAATTCCCATTTGACCTCTCATTCTTTATCACATTATGGTGATAGTTACACTTAAATTAAATGTGGAGATGCTGGTGGAGGAGGTGCTGGTTGTGATGGTGGTGCTGGTGGTGATGGTGGTGGTGGTGGTGGTGGTGGTGGTGGTGGTGGTGGTGGTGGAGGTGGAGGTGGTGGTGGTGGTGGTGATGGTGGTGATGGTGGAGGTGATGGTGGTGGTGGTGGTGGAGGTGCTGGTGGTGATGGTGGAGGTGGTAATGATGGTGCTGGTGGTGGTGGTGGTGATGGTGGAGGTGGTGATGATGGTGGTGGTGGTGGTGGTGGTGATGGTGGTGATGGTGGTGGTGGAGGTGCAGTCGGGAGATGGTATTTTCAGTCCCCAGAATATAGGCCGGGCTTGTGTGTGTGTGTGTGTGTGTGACCCCTCCACTGGGGCGCACGCCATGTTTTCTTACATTTTTCTTACATTTCAGAGGAAGGCTATACACTCAATCCAACATTTTCCCGCTGGAATTTAATTATTTCCCGCAGCCAAATATTCTCTGGAATCTCCGGACGGGAACATGTTGGTTTCCTTTGCTCTCCAGAGGGCCGGGAAATCAAAGCCAGAGAACCGAACGTCATTAGAACACAACACAGTCGACCCGAGATGTTCAGACACAGGATGGAGAAGGGTAGTAGTATGTTCTTACTATACTGCCTTTGCACGGCAGTATAGTAGATTATTATTCTTATTAGTAGTAGTACGTGAAAAGATTTGAACAAACATTCAAACAACCTCCATTATGGTATTAGGACACTGTACCGTAGTGCACCGATACGTCGCAGGCCTTGATGAGTCAATGGAATTGCACCGCAAACTGTGTGCGGTAATTGTCGAGTTAAAATTGTGATGTGTATCATTTCAACAGATTACATTTTGCACTCAACACTGTAAGTGGACGGGCTGGAGATCCCCGGGACCATTATGTGTTCGTGCTGCGACTGGTACCGAGGTGCCCATCTATCGTCTGGCGGAAAGGAAAATTGCTCAACCGCTGCATGTACTCTGTGTGTCTTTATCTGTGTGTGTGTGTGTGTGTGTGTGTGTGTGTGTGTGTGTGTATGTGTGTGTGTGTGTGTGTGTGTGTGTGTGTGTGTGTGTGTGTGTGTCTTTATCTGTGTGTATGTGTGTGTGTGTGTGTGTGTGTGTGTGTGTGGAGCCAATTGCTGTGATTAGGAGTCATTTTCCTTGTCCTGACGGGTTATTTTTCTGATTGCTCCACTGTCAGGTGAGCCACTCGGTGTCACGGCGGACTCATCAAGCCGGAGAGGCCGGCCGGGGATGATTGGACTCGCGGGACTCGTGACGGTTCTGTGCCGTGAGCCGGGAGGGAACCGCAGCGCGCCGAGCTAATCAAACGTCACGAGAAGCACGGCGGCCGTTGGCTAAATATGGACGTGATTTTTAGACCTCTATACCTTCGTAAATCAGTCAATGTGCAACTTGGAAAGGCCCACAATCTGAAATAACAATCAAATAACAATCAATGGCATGAACGGTTAAATATTTGAGGTAGAAATCTGCACGATAAGACAAGAGGGACATAAATGTCTTCATCACGACACCTCAGCATCTTTTGATAATCTGTCAGCGAGCGATCAGTCATCTGTCAATCCCGTGTCATGGCTCTTACTGTATGAGTCGTTTCCGCGTCGATGAATTGTTGATTCGTTGGCGCCGACGTTCACGTCTCTTCCACGCGGCGTTTAAATGTCTGCAACGGATCCAGTCGCTGTTTCTCCGCTCTCTCCTCGCCGCGCTAAATATAGTGACAGCTCCCCGTTACGTCACGCGGGCTGCAGCCTCCCGTCGACAGCTCCGTGCGGCTAAATGAGGCATCTCCACATTTATTTTCGCTCCGCTCCTTCGCCCCCCCGGTCCCCGGTCCCCCGTCTCCGTCTCCGTCTCCGTCTCCTCGTATCTATACCCTCCATTATCTCTTGTTTTTTATCACCAGAGATAAAAACAAGCACGATTGAAAGGAGGTTGTTTTTTTCCCGGCAGCTGACCTGGTGACAGTATTCTCCATTTCGGAATGTGAACCAGCGATCCCCTCTTGTCCTTGGTCTGTCTCTCGTCTCTCTCGTCTCTCTCTCGTCTCTCTCTCGTCTCTCCCTCCCGTCCTCTGTGTTACCCCGGTGCTCTCGCTCTCATTCGGGAGCAGATAGCTTGCGTTCATGACAGAATTGGCCCTAATATAGTCCACTTTTGCCAATGTGACAGACAAATGCGACAGGAAACGTGTGAGTTTGTGTGTGTGTGTGTGTGTGTGTGTGTGTGTGTGTGTGTGTGGGTTATCAAAGTTGCAGTCAGAAGCACAACGGTGAGGAGAGCAAAAGGTGACGGATGCCAATGCTTGTATGTCTGTTGTCTGTATACATTTACACCTCAGCAGTACGTTTTGGGAATACTTATACGGGACGAGATACAATCCTATGGTTGTGGCGCTCTGTCTATCGGTTGTATGGATATATGTGTTAAACGTTCCTGTGATCGTATGTAAAGTAGTGGGTGTGTTGATCTGCTTCGATGCTGGTTTTGATAAAGGTTCAATAAAAAGAGGGTACAGGTGCTTTTATGAGCACATATCTTATCTACTACTAATGTTATGTACATTCGTGGGAATTGTTCTGTGGGGGATAGAGAGAGAGGGAGAGAGAGAGAGAGAGAGAGAGAGAGGGAAGTACTGTACAAGAGAAGTACAATTTGCCCTTTAGTCTTTCCAAGCTGTTAGACGCCAACACACATTTGAATTGAAGTGTACCTCCTGGTTATTTCACACAGACCCCCCCCGGAGCGTCCTGTCCAGGAAGGAAACGGCAACAACGGGAGAAATAAGCACCGGGATTCAATGGGGCCGTTGGGCTCGTTGTCACCTCGGTCTCCCCTTCCTGGCTGCTGCCTAAAGCCAACCCCAACAACAACTCTATCGCAGGTAATGAGGCTCGACAGGGTGCCGGACTCGGGGCTGTGCGGACCAGCAGAACACCGGGGTGGTGGTGGTGGTGGTGGACGACGGGGAGTTGTGGTGGCGGATTGACTGGGGCAGGAGTGTAGTGTGTGTGTGTGTGTGTGTGTGTGTGTGTGTGTGTGTGTGGTGTGTGTGTGTGGGTGTGTGTGTAGGTGTGTGTGTGTGTGTGTGTGTGTGTGTGTGTGTGTGTGTGGTGTGTGTGGGGTGTAGCAGAGCAGCTTCTCTCCTTCTTCCCAGAGGAGTGCATGCCATCGATAACCCTGAATAATGCATGGGAGAGAGGGGGAGAGAGAGAGAGCGGAGAGAGAGGGAGAGAGACCCAGAGAGAGAGAGAGAGAGAGAGAGAGAGAGAGAGATAGAGAGAAAGAGAGGAGGAGAGAGAGAGAGAGAGAGAGAGAGAGAAGAGAGAGAGCTGAGAGAGAGAGATGATGTGTGTGACCTTGGAATTTTTTTTTATCCCCCACAGAACAATTCCCACGAATGTACATAACATTAGTAGTAGATAAGATATTTTAATAAATACATTTTCATGAACACATTAGTACAATAAAATAAAAAATGTGTCGCACTTCTGTGTCGATGTCTCAGTCTTCCTGTAGGGACATCTCAGACTTCCTGTAGGGACGTCTCAGTCTTCCTGTAGAGACGTCTCAGCCTTCCTGTAGGGACTTCTTGCTCTTCCTGTAGGGACGTCTCAGTCTTCCTGTAGGGACGTCTCAGCCTTCCTGTAGGGACTTTTTGCTCTTCCTGTAGGGACGTCTCGATCTTCCTGTGGGGACGTTTTGCTCTTCCTGAAGGGACATCTTGGTCTTCTTGTAGAGACGTCTTGGTCTTCCTGTAGGGAGGTCTTGGTCTTCTTGTAGAGCTGTTCAAGGCATCGGGAGGATTCGCCCTGTAGGTCTCCGTGGTGATTAAAGAAGGAGACAGAAGATCATCTGAAGGAGGTCTGAAGCTGTTGCTCTCTCCTTCCTTCTGTGGCACAACATTAGTCTGAGTGTAAATTGAAACAGCCAAGAGGGATGAAGATGAATTGACTTCTGAGGGTTTGTTGGCATCTTTGGAATCAAACCGCTTGAAAAAGGAAACTTTTTTGTTATATTTTTGGGATCTTGAAAATCATAAAGGTGAACATTTTCTCGAGGTTCTCTTTGCAGGACGCTTGGCAACGGTTTGAA
This sequence comes from Coryphaenoides rupestris, assembly GCA_002895965.2. Lineage (NCBI taxonomy): Eukaryota > Metazoa > Chordata > Actinopteri > Gadiformes > Macrouridae > Coryphaenoides > Coryphaenoides rupestris. The sequence continues at coordinate 81,177 of PIJE02001577.1, read as the reverse complement.
GGTCAAACATTAATCCATTTACCGACTGAATTTGTACAACCGTTCTCAAGGGGACAGGACTTGCTCCGACAAGAGGAGGCGATAGTTGAACCAGACACCATCCAATCCAATAGCAGAAGCACAATAGCAGCTTCCCAGTGAATCATCTCTATCCTCACACTCACATGACTCTCTATGTCTCGTGGTAGAATAGTCTCAATTAATGTGATTATTGAAAACTGTGGATGTGCTCAATACACACTCAGCTTGTCCCCAAGTGAGGGATGACTAATCCCACACATTGTGTTGAGGAACAGATCTCAATGGTTCAGTTAAGCTTACTTTCGTAGATATATTCATATTTTCACTGGCGGCTGGTGGGGAGTGTAAACGATGGCAGTGTGTGTGTGTGTGTGTCATTGTGTGTGTCTGTGTGTGTGTGTGTGTGTGTGTCATTGTGTGTGTGTGTGTGTGTGTGTGTGTGAGCAAGACACCACCTAACCCTACCTGCTCCTCCTAGCTAAGTGTGGAGGTGTCCCTGAGCAAGACACCACCTAACCCTACCTGCTCCTCCTAGCTAAGTGTGGAGGTGTCCCTGAGCAAGACACCACCTAACCACCTACCTGTCCTCCTAGCTAAGTGTGGAGGTGTCCCTGAGCAAGACACCACCTAACCCTACCTGCTCCTCCTAGCTAAGTGTGGAGGTGTCCCTGAGCAAGACACCACCTAACCCTACCTGCTCCTCCTAGCTAAGTGTGGAGGTGTCCCTGAGCAAGACACCACCTAACCCTACCTGCTCCTGACGTGTTGGTTGTTACCTTGCAGGGTTGACACCGCCGTATGAATGGGTGAATGTGAGGCGATGCTGTAAAGTGCTTTGGATAAAAGCGCAGTATAAATGCAATCCATTTACCATTGACTGCTGTGGTGACCATTCTTGGTGCACTGCAGCTTGACCTCCACCAGGTCCATCCCCAGCGGCAGTTCAAAGGTCGGTGAAGTGCAACCAAAGGCTGAATTGACAGAATCTCATGCGGTCCTCCAGCAATGAGTGATTCAGTAACCGCTATAGGTTGATAGTGAGTACCTTCCGTTATGAAGCGCTTCCCTTTTTGGCACTGATGGCACGGAGCAATCAAAAAAAAAAAGTGTGAGAAGTGTGGAGATATTGATTTTGACATAATTGCGAGTGATTATTACTGTGATGTCAGAACTGCAGTCAATCCCGACCCAATCCCTGACATCCTCCATCATTCCAGGCCAGTAGAGTACAGAGTCCTGTCCACTCCAACAATGAGCCCTGTTGGACCCCGATGAAACTCATCAAGTAAATGACTGGCGTGAGCGCGACCGCGACAAGATCACGTTCCTGCACATCAGTTTCAGCAGATTGTCATCTATCAGCTGGCATTCGTTTTCTCAGGAAATGAAACGCGGACAAACTCTGAAGGTGTCAGCACTTTGCACAGAATGCCGACTTTTAGTCAAGTGAGCAGGCAAGATGTCTGTTTTTAAATCAAGGATTAGCTGGACATTTCTGGATCCTTACCAGTTCTATCCAGTTGCTAGTAGCAGTTGCCAAGAATGAATGACCTTGTCTCTCTCTCTCTTCCTCTGTTATCGCTCCAGATGTTTGTAAAAGAGCCTCATTAGCTCTGGGAGGAGTCGTTTGATCCAATAGGAACGTAGCTGTGAGTGTCCTCAGCATCGTGAAAGCTAATTCATCAAAAAAGTGTTGCCAAGAAGCAACACTTTTTGTTTTGGCAAACTACTGTACAAGTTGAATTCCCAAGTTTTAGTCCAGCTCTCAGCCGCAATCTCAGTCATGTGACAGAACACAATTAATATTTAGGGCAACTGAGCACTGGTTGAGCTAAATATTCATATATTTGTCAAAACCAAAGACATTCTACCAGCCCTTTAAAATATAGATGGGTGTTGCCTGGTCGTGTTAAATGATAGATGCAGTCCTTAAGGAGCGTTTTCAATGTAACAGGAGCAGGCGGAGGGCGGTGGATCCACCACGGACCCCTCAGACCCCTCAAAGCCCTCAGGTCCCTGAAACCCTTCAGACCCCTCAGGTCCCTGAAACCCCTCAGACCCCTCAGACCCTGCTGCCACGCTGCCAACATGGCCGACCCACATGACCCTCGCATCAACATCATGAAATATGGATCGTCATGAATACAGAACCGTTTACCGGCATGTGTGTGTGTGTGTGTGTGTGAGATATACTGGAAAACAAACATGTGGTTTTGCAATAAAGCTGAAGAAGCATACAGAGAAATGTTCTTTAATTCATTGTCTCATACATACAGTATACATACATATATATATTGTTCTGCCCTTGCAGCGCGTCCTCTAGTGCAAAGCTAGACAGCCAGCAAACATACGAAAGTCCTCCAATAAACACACCAGGCTTGACTTTTCTTGTTCTTTACAGAAGGCTTGATTCTTCATGTTATTATATGTAAAACTGTGACAATACAAAGATGAAAACATACATCAGTACACAAGCATTGATATATGCATGTAAAGCTAAGCGCACCACACACACACACACACACACACACACACACACACACACACACACACACACACACACACACACACACACACACTATTATATTATCCAAAGCATAAAGTAACAACTGCACCGCATGGCAATTCAACCACAACAGCTGCAAGTCACAAAGGCAATTAGCAAACAAAGCACATGTTGGATCCAAACAATAGAAAGGTTTTTAGCGCGCTAGATTCAGACATGTTCCTGAACACAAGTGTTTTATTTCCACACATTACTTCCAGACAAATAGTCTCCAAGGCAGAAGCACATCCAACATAAATGTATCAGCAACACAAACCCACCTGTCCTGTCTCTTACCTGTCTGTCTGCTCACCTGAACCACAGGCTTGACTGATTCCTCCTGACCAGTAGATGGCAGCACACAATATGAACCCAGTGCAGATCAATCAATTGTTTTTAACATTTTAGTTAATTATCAAATTCACTTGATAACTTATTAACTTATGATACTCTATTATTATTATACTTATTTAATTATTGCAATTATTTCAATTACTAAATGAACTGCAAAGGCAGCACATTGTGTGTGTGGGTGTGTGAGTGTGTGTGTGTGCGTGTGTGGGTGTGTGAGTGTGTGTGTGTGTGGGTGTGTGCGTGTGTGTGTGTGGGTGTGTGAGTGTGTGTGTGTGTGGGTGTGTGCGTGTGTGTGTGTGGGTGTGTGAGTGTGTTTTTTGTGCTTCAGTGCGTGTGTGTCAATCTGTGTGGTTTTGTCTGTGTGTGCGCTTGTTTGAGTAGGTGTGTGTGTGTGTGTGTGTGTGTGTCATTGTGTGTGTGTGTGTGTGTGTGTCATTGTGTGTGTGTGTGTGTGTGTCATTGTGTGTGTGTGTGTGTGTGTGTGTGTCATTGTGTGTGTGTGTGTGTGTGTGTCATTGTGTGTGTGTGTGTGTGTCATTGTGTGTGTGTGTGTGTATGTGTGCATGTGTCATTGTGTGTGTGTGTGTGTGTGTCATTGTGTGTGTGTGTGTGTCATTGTGTGTGTGTGTGTTTGTTTGTACACCCTGTTGAACCCCGATGAAACTCATCA